>APFE031335556.1:0-35015 GCA_000404065.3 Pinus taeda
GGTACAAAAACAAAACAATTTGTTTTGGAAAGTCAAAATCGAAAGCTTTATTACTTTATTTACTCTATTATTTAAAACGACTTAACGATTTCATTGAAGGAGACATTTTAAAAGGAAAGGGTGGACTTCTAAAGAAAAAGAGGAAGGTTTGTAAATGGGTAATTTTAGTCCAAGTTTTATTTTAAAAAGAGGTGTTTTTTTTTTTAAGTTTTATTAAATTTGAATTGAAAAATAACTTTGAATTTTTTATAAAGAAAAGAGGGTTCCATTTTAAAGAGAGTTTTTTGTTTTGTTTTGTTTTTTTGTTTTTTTTGAAAAAAATAATAAAGAAAGTGCATCTCTGTATTTGAAGAAATGGCTTTTTCTAGCTCTTTGCCACAGATCCCGATTCCATTTGGAAAAAATTATGAGTTTTGGTCTTTAAAAATGAATACTTTTCTACAAGCCCAAAAATGTTGGGATATCCTGCCAAATGGTTATGTAGAGTCGAGCCAAGAAAAATTAGCAGCCATGAATAATAATCAGAGGAATGTCGCTATAGAACTTAGAAAGAAAGAGTACAGAGCCAAATGTTGGATACAAAACTCAGTGGGTGATTCTATCTTCAACAATATAACCAACACATCAACAACAAAAGAAGCTTGGGCTATTTTGAAAGTTGTGTATCAAAGTAATGATATAGTGAAGACAGTTAAATTGCAGACATTGAGAGTTCAGTTCGAAACCCTAAATATGACTAACATAAGAATTTGGATCAGTTCATGACTTGAGTCACAGGAATAGTCAATCAAATCAAACTCATTGGTGAAACCATTATAGATCATAAGATTGTTGAAAAATTCCTTCAAAGCCTACCCAAGAAATATGACATGATTGTAACAACCATTTTAGAATCCAAATATTTTATAACTTTCTCAGTAGCACAGTTGACAGGATCACTTTTAGCACATGAGACAAGACTCAACTTGGCAGAAGAATCCATAGAACAAGCTTTCAAAGCACAACTCTCTTTTGGTAGAGGCAGAGGATATATAGGTGGCAAAAAGCGAGGTAGAGGCCGAGGCAGAGGCAAATCTAAACATCATCATGCAATAGAGCAGTGATACCTCCACAAAACCAAACGCAAAGAAGCAGAACATGGAAAAAATCTAATGTTCAATGTCATTAATACAAGAGATTTGGGCATTATGAACATGAATGTAGAAAGAAATAGTTAGATCAACAAAGAGGTACTGTCCATCTCTCCAACAATGAATGAGAATTCTTTGAGACAATGTTTCTTTCTTTCCATCTCTTTGAAGGCACTCATATCAAGGATCTTTGGTTACTAGATAATGGCTACAACAATCACATGAATGGTAGCAAAAATATGCTTTCTTATCTTGATATTTCCATAACATCAAAAATTACTCTTGGAGATCGTTCCCGTATTAACGCTAAAGGGAAAGGTATTGTCCTTGTTCTTACCAAACATAATCAACATAAATACATTCATGATGTTTATTATGTTCCACATCTAATGCATAACCTCATTAGTGTAGGACACTTGATGGAACATGGTTATGATGTAATATTTCAAGGGAACACATGTTATATCTATGACAAACCTCCCAACATAATATTAATAGCAAAAGTTGAAAAAACCAAGAATAAGATGTTTCCATTGAATCTTCGAAGTCAAAATCACTCAAAGTCTTTTGTCCACAATGTGTCAAGAATAGATGAGTCTCAGCGATGACATTCTAGGTATGCCCACATCCCATTCAAGAGTCTAATCCTTCTTCAAAAAGCATTCAATTTTCATTGGTCTCCTTGTTATGAATGAAAAATATTGTAATTATGAAATTTGTGTTCTATACAAGCATAAAAGAGATAGCTTTCCCACATCTTCCTCTAGAGAAAATGAGCCTTTAGAGCTAATCCATACAGATATATGTGGTCCAATGCAGACAATATCCATTAGTGGTAGTGCTTATTTTCTCATATTCATTGATGATTATAGTAGGAAGATATGGGTGTATTTTCTTAAAAATAAATCAAATACTTTCTTAAGATTTAAAGAGTTCAAAGTAGAAGCAGAAAAGCAGAGTGGAAAGCCTTTGAAAGTACTTAGATATGACAGAGGAGGGGAGTAGAACTCTAATGACTTCAAAGCTTTTTTTCAACAACAAGGAATCATAATGAAAAGCACAAGAAGATGTACTCCACAACATAATGGAGTAACGCAAAGGAAAAACTAGTTGATCATGAACATGGCTAGATGTATGCTTCATAAGAAGAAGTTTTCAAATAACTATTGGGCTGAAGCAATTTCGACAACAGTCTATGTACTCAACATATCTCAAACAACCAGTCTCCAAGATGTAGCACCTCCAGAAGCATGGGATGTAAAAGGTAAATGTATCTCACTTTATAATTTTTGGATCAGTAGCATTTTCACATGTTCCTGAGAAGCTAAGAAAGAAGCTTGACTATAAGAGTGAGATGTATTTTCGTATGCTATGGTGAGAAGTCAAATGCCTACATAATTTACAATCCAATTACCAAGAAGTTTATTTTAAGCAGAGATGTTAAATTTTTTGAAAATAAATCTTGGTCTAATCATGTTGATGAAGCTTCAAATCAGTTTTTTTATCCACCAAAGCCACCAAGATTGCAGGTTCAAGAAGATTCATACCATTTTGAAAATGGTACATCTTCACATAGTGAATCCATTAGTGATTCAACATCTTTAGAAGACAATAAAAAAAGAAGAAGCATAAGATAAATATATGAGCATAAGCACAAGTTTGACCAACAGAATATGTTTGCATTTCTTTCATCTCAACCAACCCATTTTGAAGAAGCAGTTAAAGAAAAGCATTGGGTTGATGGAATGAGCAAAGAAAGTGTTTCCACAGAGAAGAACCAGACTTGGGAATTAGTTGATATTCAAAGAGACAAAACCAAAATTAGTGTAAAATGGGTATATAAGACCAAGCTGAATGGAAAAGGAGAGATTGAGAAACATAAGGCAAGATTAGTTTCCGAAGGATTCTCACAACAATTTGGTGTTGACTATGGTGAAACCTTTACTCTAGTAGCAAGGTTATACATTGTCAGAACCATTTTTTCCACAACAGCTCAACATAAATGGAAGTTCTATCAGCTTGATGTAAAATCTGTCTTCCTAAATGGTATATTGCAGGACGAAGTTTATGTAGAGTAGCCTCCTGGTTTTGAAGTTCCTGGATAGGAGCATAAGTTATACAAATTGAAGAAAGCTTTGTATGGTTTGAAACAAGCTCCAAGAGCTTGGTATAGTCACATCAACACCTATATCATCAAAAGTGGTTTTTTCTTAAGCAACCATGAGCCAACTTTGTATACCAAAACTCATGAAGGTAAAATTCTTATTGTATATCTTTACGTAGATGATCTTCTTTATACGGACAATATGATGTTATAAGATTTCAAAGAAGAAACAGAAACAGAGTTTGATATGACAGATCTAAGGGTCATGAAATACTTCTTAGGCATTGAAATTCAGAAATCTACTAATGGCATATTTGCTGGCCAACAAAAATATGCCACTGATGTCATCCAAAATTTCAGAATAACCAATTACAAACATGCTAATACACCAATTGCTCAAGGCACCAAGCTGAGCAAAGAAGATTTAGCACCAGTAGGTCATCCCACACTGTATAAAATTCTAGTTGGTAGTTTGTTATATCTCACTTCAACTAGACCTAATATCATGTTTGCAATAAGTTTTATCTCTTGGTTTATGCAATCACCTAAAATTTATCATTGGAAGGCTGCAAAATTGAGCTTAAGGTATACTGCAGTGACCATAGACTGTGGTTTGTTCTATACACCTTCTGAAAATTGTTCACTTTTAGGTTATACAAATAACGATTATGCAAGGAATCTAGATGATTGTAAAATCACCTCAAGGTATTCTTTTAATCTTGGAAACAATCTGATTTCAAGGGAATCCAAGAAACATTCAATGGTTTCAATATCTTCTGCAGAGGAAGAATATGTAGCAAAAAATTCACCAACTTGTCAAGAAATGTGATTGAGAATATTATTGAAAGATATTTCAAATATTCAAAAGGAGGCAAATCATATTTACTATGACAACAATTCAACAATATTTATAAAAAAATCATGTTTTCCACAAAAAGAGAAAGAACATTGACACACGTTTTCATTTCATTCGTGAGCTTGTTAATGATGGGGACATAGTACATGCTTTTTGTAGTTCCAAAGATCAGCTTGTAGATATTTTCACAAAACCATTAGGAAAAAATGGATTTGAATTTCAAAGAGAGAAATTAGGCATTATCAGCATCTCTACTTGTAACAATTAAGATTAAGAGGGGATGTTGAGATATGAATCTCATTGTTTTCTAGGTGTCATCACATTTGATTCTATTGTCTGCTAGGTGTCATAGACAATTTAGTTTTACTTCAGTTTAGTTGAGTTATACTCCAGTCATTTATTGTTGATGTTTTCAATGTAATCTATTAAACTATTTTGAATATTGAGAAGATCAATCTATGCTCCACTTTTAATTTTTATTCTTTGTCACTCCTTAGTCTTATGCAATACATATAATTCAAATAAAAATTCAAGGACAAACTAATCACTTTGATTTTGCTAAAAGGCCATTACAAGTTCCCCGATCGGGGTGAGAGGTGGCTGACAGATCCATTAAGAGGGTCATCATCACAAGGAAGTCCAAAGAAAGTGCCACAACCTCCCACACACTCAAAGCGCAGGGCGTAGTGGTTGTATGCATGGTTAAGACAATATGGTGTAAGGAAGGTGGCATTGGTATGCATTAGAGTTGGTTGACAGCAAATAGGGTTAGTAGAGAGGAGGGAGATCACGCAATGATGAAAATAGCAAAGGTGGCACAATGGTTTCAGGAAGGAGAAGATATACAATGATCCCAAGCGTTGGTTAACGAGTATGTTCTCTTCCTGCACTCCATTATGTTTCCCTACGTCTGGTTTGTTGAATTGGGATTGCATGGGGGAAAGGGGTTGTGGAGAGTGAGATTTTGGAGTAGTGAGAATGGTTGGGAGGTGGAGGATGGCAGGATTTATCACAGCTGCATAAGCTATGTAGGGATATTACTTTGCCTTGGTATTGCACTCTCGTGCAAGGGGTTTGTTGGGGTATCGCTCCGCTTTGGTATTCTCCTATCATGCATGGGGATTATAGGGATGGGGAGGGAAAGCTTATGGCTGAGCAAACCTTGTCTACTCGTCTGCTTGGAAAACATAAGCGTAAAAGGTAAGGTAGTGGCAATTTCATTAGCGTTAAGTCTAGTCTAGGTCCCAGAACGAGTCGCAAAGGTTAGGGCATTGAGTAAGATGGGGTTCATGAGGGCAGACACCAAGAACCCAAGGGGAGTTAGTAGGGGGGAGGATGTTGGGGGTAGGGGTACTCAGGAATTGGGAAATCAACATGTTGGGAAAGCTGGCCAGGCAAGCCTCTGTTAGCGGCTGGAGCGGGGAATGGTTTGTAAGGTATGGGAGGGATACCTGGTGGAGGAAGGGGCTCAGAAATTGGGAGGCCGAGATGAGTAGCGTCAAGAATTGCTGAGACGAAGTTAGCAGGACAGGGGACAAGGTCTTCTAACAAGGGGCACAGGGGAGAAGAAGTGTGGCTCCTATAGACTAGACTTCTCAGTTACTGGGCCTGTATGTGGCCATGCAATTCGAGACCAAAACCATGGCCATTGTATGCACAAGGTAGGGAGCATGCAAGGGTGTCCAAGGTGTCTCAGGTGGAGGTTCCTCGCGCTTGGGGGCTTTGAACAGGATGCATGGGGGGAAGAAATGCTAAATGAGCAGAACCATTGGTTGATGAAGATTATGAAAATAATGGCTTCGAATTCTTGGTTGTTAGTTCCCGTAACAGATAACTCCCATTGGAAGAAGAAAGAATTGAAGCTTGATCCTAGCCAACGACAACAACAGGCTAGAAGGCCTTGAGACATTACAACAATGGCTTGAGTAATGAAAGGAAAGGGTAGAGGCAAGGCACTATGGGAGAGTAAGGCCGAGGCTGAGCACTGCTAGAAAACGTTGTGGGAGGAAACCAGTGGCCAACCTAATCCAAGAAGCAACGACTGCATATGCGGGTGGCACCAGAGAGGAGATTCTACGGCTTATTACTTAGTGGGAAGAGGATATCAATAGACATGCGAGCACAGGGGTAGTGGACGTGGAAGATTGGAAGGTCCTGGTTCCTAATCTGGGACACACTCGCGATAGAGAGATGAAATACAAACATAATCTATACCTGTATTGGCTGCTGAAATGCCTCCTAGGCAAAGCGATGGAACAAATCTAGATGAATACCATTAAGGATTTTCTAGACTATAAGTAGGACTTTCAAAAACTGCAATTCCAATTGCAGAAACAGGATGGTCGCCTGGGCCATATCGAGGAACACTTCCCATGCCTGTTCTTGCCGACTGAGCTGCCCGGTTCTAGTGTGAAAGACCTAGCCCTGGTTACTTCGGCATCTACCGAACAAGAGGACTAGAAGGATGAAGTCGTAGTCTTTTTTTTATTAAGTTTATATGCGAATAACTTTACTTTTTAGTTTTCAGTTATATATATATAATATAATATATATATATATATATATATATATATATATATATATATATTATATATATACTATATATATATATATATATATATATATATAAACATCATATGGTTGTGGACATGATAATGAAGCTTATATAGCTTGGATAGATAAACTAAGTATTTTTTGCTACTGGATGACTTATAATGCGGTTAGATGGTCAACAAACTTAGTTTCCCACCAGATAGGTTGAGACCACGTAACCAAGCTAAGTGGTTGTAATCAACTTGCATATTTTATAATGGAAAAGAATGATCTATCAAGCTTAACAAAAAAAAGGCCATTACAAGTAAAAAAAAATAAATCTAAATTATAAATAAATTGTGATTCCAAGCAATAATTACCAACCACCCATGAAACTCAAAATCGTCTCAATATTATTATATGCATTTAACAATCACGTACGTATTAGGAAGAAATCATTCTTACATACCATATTCTTTGGCAAGAAAACTCCAACACCTTCCCATGTAACCATATGTGTCCAATTTTGACAATCCATGGACCCTTCCTAGTCTTGGCTTCCCCTATCTTCAATGTTAGCAGCTCTCCACGATTTTATGTACTCCATTTAAATTAGTAGATGAAACTATATAGTTTCTTCTCAATTCTCCATAATAAGTTGTAGAAATGAGTATGTTACACACACCCAGCCTGGATTCACCAAATAAATGAATCTGTGATGAGCTATGAAAGAGTGTGTGCTTCAATTAAGACAGGCATAGGGAAATTTGAGGAGAGAATCATGTTGTTCAACATTTATAGCCAGTGTGCAGGGAATACCAAGCAAGTGAATTGACAAGTTCATGTTGTGGAAGCTCGAGAGATACGCCAGCAAGACAAAGGAAAGGACACCTAATTCTTAACTTTGATCATAATTGAAAAATAAAATATCATGGAGAAAGGACATGGAAGGCTCAGCATGGACCACAGCTGAAAATATCTACTAAAAATACTGTTAAAAAAGTCTCTTATTATGTTATTATTTGCAGGGACACTGAAATGACATTTGGCAACCTACCTGCTATCTTATTCTTGTTCATAATTGAAAAACTAGACAACGATGAATAATTATCGTTTATAAAATTGCATGTGGAACACTGGGCATGGATGCAGCATAATCATTGAATCATTATTGAGAAATAAATAAACATGACATAATGTGGCTACAATTGATAGGAGGGCATGGAATTGATCGTTCAAACTTTTGGTGACCAAGAATTTACTTCACGCATTAGTATGCAGAGATTATGTCAACAACCTGCTGCATGGAGATATTGTTTCAAGTTTCCCCCCTTTTTAGACCAAACGATCATTGTGGACGATTTGAAAATTCGAGTATATTTTCCGAGACAACCTATCCATTCGTGCTTCAGTAAGTCGTTTTGATTATTTTAAACAATAGTCCCTTATCATTTACGGAAAGCGTGTCTATTTTCCTCTGAGTCTATTAAATTATAGAGATTATGCTTAAAAATTCTCTGCGACTTGGAGATCATTTTCCCTATAGCTATTTGTTCGTGAGGAATTTAGAAGTGTTGCATTGCTACACGACTATGGTACAAGAGTTATCAGCATGCATGCAAGTAATAAAATATGTGTTTCGGAAGGAATTGATTGTGTATAAATTGTGTTGCATATCCATTATGCTAAATGATTTTGGTTTTATATATAATTCAAAATTTAATATAAACTTTATTTTGATTGTGGGTCAACTATAATGCACATCCATTATGCTAAATTTCTGTACTTTGAACTTTCCTAACATACCATTGGGGGACAGACTATTGTGAAAATGATGATTTAACCATACATAACCAAGATCCTATTGGATGTTTACGTCTTTTCAAAAAATTGTGTAATCTAAAATATACCTATAAATTAGATTTTTAAACTTATGTATAGATTTTTAAACTTAATCTTGGGACTTAAGCCTATAATTTAGATTTTTAAACTTAATCTTGGGACTTAAGCCTATAATTTAGATTTCTAAACCTAAATTTTCAATTTGATGAAATGTATTATTAAATTTAAAAGCCGAAAATGAAAGGTGGGTGTATTTTATATTTTCTTATTATTGACCAGTTCCACGATGTGCTTTCATTTAGATAGAGGTGTGCACTCTACCTTAGGTCATTGTAATGGTGTGATAAAGTGGTTTCATAGCAACACCATAATCGATCAAGTATGATATTAATAATGACACCACCAAGCCATTGGGATGTTAGGGTAATGCTAGGGTTCAATTCTTTCTCCAACGAAATAGGTAAGGGTATTCAAAAAAATTGTAATGAACTAATTCGATCAGGCATCCGAAGATGTATTAATATAAATTATTCTAAATGTATTAATGCTTTTGATATTCACATTTATAAAAGAAATCCCTATGCATGCAATGTATTGTGATGCATGACACCGTAGAGGAACTCACGCAACATATAAAGAGTAGAACCTTACGTAATTTTAACTATGCATTCACAAAAATATAGTTGAATTTATACGCTGAGCCTACTGTTGTTTTTTAATCAAAATATTTTAGGATGATTCCAAGTAGAAGAGAAAATATATTTTTTTGTATCTTTTGATACAAATTCCACATGTGTGTGATATTTTTCATGCACTGTCATACATATAAAAGCTTATCAGCATGTAATATTTTCTTCACCACTTTGTTGCACATACTCGCAGGCAAGTTCATGAAGGCGAGAACAACCAAATTGACAAAAGTGCATGAGAAATAACAAACTGTCATGCATTCAGCAGTAGTATTTCCGACCATTTCAACGAACTGCCCATGCTCAGTTCTCACCAAAGGCAGTTGCAGGTTACAACTGTTTACAGTATTCCAACTCAATTCCTCTCATGACATTACTATTGCAAGAAGGGAATAGGTCAATTTTGTTTGAAATTCAACCTAAAGCCTTCCTATACCATCAAATTTTAATGCTCCAAGGGAAGATCACTAGTAAATAAAATGCTGCAAAATTTCCCAACAACACTTTACATGACAAAGAGCTTTAAAGATTTGAACGAAATTGACATACTCACTTAACATGCCAAAACACTATGAAGGTTTGAACAACAATTGGAGAATTTGAAATAACTAAGATAAATAAATTGCAAAATTACAATGCATGATATTTTGAACGGAAACTATTGAACTACTGAATCTATGAAAAAAATGCATGATATTTTGAACAAAAAGAGCTAAATCTATAGTTAAAAGAAGATATATGCATGGTTGAACTACCATAAGGATAAAATTTGATAGTGCAAAACTATTTTTATTGATCAATTATGATATTACATATATACAAGAAGTGGTGTTGTAAGATAGGGAAACTATCTTGGACACACAATCAGTTGGTTGAGAGAATATCTCAACCACACACCAAACTATGGACATATAGATATAACCACTCCTATAGAATCGGAAGACTCATTTACATATAAAGTCACAAGTGAGACAATTCTCATTGATCAATTATGCTATTACATATATACAAGAAGTAGTGTCTCAAGATAGGGAAACTATCTTCGACACACAATCAGTTGGTTGAGAGAATATCTCAACCACACACCAAGTTAGGGAAATATAGATATACTCACTCCTATAGAATAGGAACAAACTCATTTACATAGAAAGTCACAACTGAGACCAGTAGGAATTACATTTTCCAACACATAATATCTATACTTATGAAAAATTTAGCTAGACCGACTAGAAAGTGTTGAGATTTTCTGTTTGAGTCAAATAGGCAAAAATTTAGCTCCAGGTTGTTGGGAGGGAGTTAATGCCTCCTATATTTGATGTGAGGGAGTTATGAGGCTGTTATATTCTCTATGCTATATAACAGGCAATCATTCGGATGATTTGCTAAGAGAGTGAGGATTTCTTGATGTAATCTCCAATTATTTAATATATTCCTGATGCCTATGTTTGGTGGACGGTTACCCAGATTGGTTGGGTGAACCACGTTAATTCTTGTGTTTATGTGCTTGAATATTGCTGTGTGTTTAATTTATTTGTTGTGCACCTGATCCAACAGAAAGAACTCTACAATCACTCTTCTTTGAAGTGAGAAAAAAAGATAACAGGACAAATCATACATAATCCAACGAAGCTGGAATTGGACATAAAAGAGCTCAATATCTAGATAATTTCAAGCCGAATACAGGAAAATTGAGAAAGGAATATGGAAGGACCAACACAAGTATCTAAGGGCTAGCAGTTCGTTGCCTCAAAGAAGAAGGTAGGAGTGAATTCGCTCCACAAACAAAATGAACATGGGTCCGTGTATAAAGATAATTATATTAACGGTGATTAGCAAAGGATAGAAGCGGGTGTTGGGTCGATATTAAATAAGTGTGGAGGTGCGGAACTCGACACAACCAGAAAAACTCTACATAATAGATAAAAGGCCATTCGTACTCTAGACTAATGGTGATGAAGCACCAATTTGCCTTTTAGAAAAAGGAACATCTATGAAGAAGTAAGGAAAGGAAAAGAGAACTTTATAGAGTAGAAATGAAAGTGTTTCTAGGCAAATGGTGAGTTAATGTTCTTTGTATCGACGAATGAATCTTGAGCGTAGACCACTAGGCTTAGCTTTCGTGCCTTCTCTAATAATCATGTCGTGTAAACATGGCAGGTAGCGATACGACTTTAACAAGCTATGGTTCCAATCTTCATACATCATTGCATATATACACATAGGTTTTTGGTGCCATTGAGGGATCATTTAAAAAGAAAAAATTGATATCTTGGGTAGAACGCTAAGGTTCAAGGAAGATTTTGTATTAATATATTATTTTTTTCTCCGCACCACCACACTCTACAGAATGTATCAACATTAGTTCTTGTCATAGTGTTAGTGCCAATGTCAGATCACTCACAAATGAAATAGTTTGAGCAGTGTGTCAATGTCAGTGTGAGCACTCATTTAAAGAATAACCACTCACAAATTTTTATTTTAAAATAATGTGTGACAAAATGTAAAATCCTCCGCAAGGAGAATTATGTCACATCAAAACTCAACTTATAGAAAATTAGAAATAAAATTTCTAGAAATTAGAAAACAATTTTTGAATTTATGAAAAAAATACAAATATTTAAAATTTTCCAGAAACTTAGGTTGAATTATATTAAAAATTATATTTATACTATGTTAAAAAAATATTATTATATTATTTAAGTTTGATTAGCATTTAAAGATTAAACTTAAATTAAAATATTAAAAAATAAATTTTAAAATTTACAATGAAAATTGATATTTATATTAATATTTATTATATATTATAAATAAAATAAATTCTACAAAATTTAAACAATATAATATATTATAATAAATTAATAAATTTATTATTTATTTTAAATAATAGGTTTAAAAAGCTATTGTGGATAATGCTTTCCACCATTCCTCCCAATTATGTGTAACGAATTCCCCACACATTTTATATATATATATCTTTGATTTTAAAGTCGTGAGAATTAAAAATGTAATGGGATTTTTAAATGGGATAAACCAGTTCGACCATCAATATGTAAGTGTATCTTTGTTTATGCACATATTCATAAGTAGAATATAAGTATAAATGTAAATGGATGGGCATGGATTACGTTTCTAAATTAAATGATTTAGAAGAAAATATGCAATATAAAGTATTTTAGTGAAGTTTAAAATATTTAAAAGAATGTAATAAACTATACTTACAATAAACCCAATATGAATTTTTTTTAACAGGGGACAAATGAATTTTTTTTAACAGGGGACAAATGATAGTCCGCTTCTTTTATTTTTTATTTTTTCTGATTTTAGAAAGTACAATATATTAACCTTATACAACTAAGAAGCAACTTTGATTCTTAGAATCAAGAAGCAACTTCGAATCTAGAATACTCGAACTCTAAAATTCCTTTACACATTCCATATATAAATATAGAAATGAAACCTATTAATAACAGATCTTGCAATCGGTAATATCTTAACATCATAAACTAAATTATCAGACATCCTACCTAACTTCACACTTTCTTTCTTACCAGACTACAATTTATGAGGATAGCAAGCCAAATCTATGCCATGAGTTAATTGAGCTAAATGTCGGAGTTGTATATGGCCCCTGCTTTCCAGTTAGCTGGTATTACATGGGCTGTTGATACCCATTCCTCTCTCTTCCCATCACTCACCATAAACCGAAGAGAAAGAACTCCCCTTGTAGGTGTTACTACGTCCCACACGGCCCCGTGGCTTCAGTACATTGCTTTCCATTCGAACGATTCCTCCTGCATTGCATTCCATTACATCACATATTGTATAACATTGTTGTACTCATCACCATGAATTTTGTTTTTAACTAGGGCTAATTTAGTTACCATAGATAAGTGTGAATGCAAAGTGAAATAAGTTGATTATTATGTAAATAACTCCTTGTCTGATTTGAATAGCTACAACGTCTTCTTGGCCTGCCCAATACCAAAGTATGAATGCCAAATAGTCTGGAAAGTTGCTACTGCTATTGATCTTAAACATGAGATTGTAGCCTTCATATTGGCAAGGTACCTTGAAATCAAGTCATTAAATTGGGTGAATGTGTGTGTGTTTATATAAGTTATTAATCTACTAATTCCAATTCTATTTACCGTTCATACTTGATGTCCACCACCCCCAACGATATCACTTGGCAAGCTTTCCCTCTGTGCACAAGCTAAGAGTAGGCATGAAGGCATATGATGAAATCAGTTCGGTCGCCTTGCTCATAATCTGTCAATAATTTTCACTCTTTTGCTTTTGCAGATCTTTATGTTGGAAAGGTGGAGGAGACAAAGCATAAATTCAACACATAAAACATGAGTTGGGGCTCTTTTATTGATCACACAAAACATGATTCTACAATGAACTTGGTGAAGGGTATTTAACCTTTTCCAAGTAGTGACTTGCCTAAAATATCTTGACATGCAACGACACACTAAAATTCATCTATCACTTGACTCAACTTGACTCAACACTCAAACACTCAACCACTCAATAACTCTGACTCTCTATGTTTAGCCAACTCCACATGCAGGAGTAATTACAATTTCTAACGCTCCCCCTTAATTACAATCGTATGACTCAACATGACTTAATTATCATATAAACATGCCTACTGGTCTATGTCTCAGCTAGGCTTACAATAACTCAAGAATTTTACAAATTTTTTTTTTTTGCTCCCAGATTCTATATCCTCGAAATTTCTTCATTCTATGTTGAACTTTCTTGCTGTAGGCTTTATTCACTTGTTGTTGCTACAATTTTTCTTTGACTTGTTTTGAACTTGTTTTGAAAAACAATTGGATCATTTCTTCTACACCTTCCTCTTCAAATATTTGTTCAACTATGGACTGCTGCCACAACATTGCATCTTCAAACTGTCTTCTTTGCTCTTCATATTCATGAATTTCTTTCTGCGATATTTCTTGATAGCAAAATGCTATCTCTTCTTGACTCCATTGCTGAAAAATGGTTTCAATAAATTCATCTTTGTCTTCAGAGACATCCATATCATTCTTTTCGCTTTCATCATCAAGTACTGCTGCTTTTTTATGTAATCTGTATCAAATTTGTTAACAACCTTGCTTTCAAATTCTACTCCCATGTTATTCTAAACACCTGCATATTCAAAAACAATGTTAAAAACATATTTAATATTACTCTCTTCAGTGAGAGCTTCCTTCTCTACCATTCAACAAATGCACGATGACATGCAATTTTAATGAGTAACTGGTAGCGACGGAAGGAGTTAGGGTTTAGAACAGGAAGCAATAGAAGGAGCGAGCTAGTAGCAATGGAGGGGTCGGGAGGAGGGAATTCCACTCCCTCCTACAGTAACGTCATATCAAATAGAAGCAAGGAAACGATTTTGAATGGATTCAAGAAACCCTTGGAGGCAGGAAAAAAGAAGACAAACACAAAAAAACCGGAAAGCAACAATTCCGATGAACAGGAAGAGACTCACAGGGAGGTCAGAAGGGAGGAGAGACCAGGGGACAGCAATCAAAGAAATGAGTACAAATCTACAACAGGACCCTGGAAACCCAAGTCAACCATCAAACCTCGGGTGGTTCTGAATGATCCTGCACTGCAGGCGCACAGAGATCACATGGCAATTTATGCTATTATATGCAAGTTTATGGGTATATGGCCTACAAAGAAGAATCTGTACACATGGATAAGAAACAACTGGAAACCAAAGGGAGAAATAAATCTTCATCTAGGGTCCAAGGGTTTCTTCACAGTGGTTTTCACTAGCCTAGAGGACAAAGACAGAGTGTTTGAAGGAGGACCCTATTTCTATGTTGTTGCAGGCCTATACATGCGACCCTGGGTGATGAACTTTGTCCCGGAATGAGAAACGTTCACATCACTTCCAATATGGATAAGACTATACTCCTTACCTCTATATTATTGGCTACTTGAATCCTTAAAAGCAATAGGAAATAAATTAGGACATTTTCTAAAAATATCAGAGGCAACTCTGCAAGGTAAATATACCTCCTTCGCACGAATATGTGTGGAAATGGATCTATCGGGAGCACTCCTGGATGAAGTTGTCCTAGAAGTATACGATGAGGAATGGGTACAGGCGGTGGACTATGAACATGTCCCATTTAGATGTCGGAAATGTCATGAACATGGGCACCTCTTTAGGCACTGCCCACAAAACAAAAGGGAGGATAATTCGAGAACCAATACAGGCAAAGATCCTGAAGGATTCACCAAGATGGGAGGCAGATGGAAAGGAGGGGGAAGAAAGTACCAAAAGAAACCCAGATAGAACAAGAGACCAAGTCGCAACAATTTTGAGATTTTAGAAGGAGGGAACATTCGAAAAGACGATACACTAGACAACCATCCCACAGAGAAGGAAAAGGAGGACAGTATGGAAATAATACACGAAAACAGTGAACAAAGGGAAACTATACCAAACAATATGGAATCAAGCAGGGACTAGGAGATGACCCCAAGTGAAGTTGGAACAGAGGACCATGAACTACAGGAGATTGTTGAGAGGGAGAATCTTGATCTAGAAAAATTCTTAGACCGGCGAACCAACAAAGGGATAGACTCCCTACCACAAGAGGAGTTTGATAGAGTACAACAGCTCTTCCTCTGGAGATCTTAGACAAAAACCACTGGAGTCAAAAGAAGCCATGATAGCCAGGAACATAGAGGGGTTAAATCAATGGAGGAAGCGTCAAGACACTCGGACAAGAACCCAATCAAGAAAAGAGGAAGGAATAGACAAAATGAGCTGCTAACAGAGTGTGGGAAACTCATGCTCAAGTCAGGTAAGATGAAATATCTCACCAGTTACTCATTTAAAAACCCATCATTATGAAGCTCATAACTTGGAAAATTAGGGGTCTAGGAAGTAAAAGAAAACAAAGGAATTGCAGCAATAGAATAAAAGAAGAAAACCCATATATGGTGTTTATACAGGAAACAAAATGTTCCATAGATAAAATCTGGGAGATTCATAGCAAATGGATTAGTAAATATGAGCACCTAGAAGTCAAAGCCAATAATACAGCGGGTGGGATTCTTACTCTTTGGAACCCCCAGAAATTTGGAATTCTGGATGCTGAAGCTTCCAGGAACTACCTTTCAATGGTTATCCAACCTTTGGGTGACAAGGAAATATATATGGTCACAAATGTCTATGGTCCTCAAAAACCTGAAGACAAACTCAAGCTTCTCACTTCACTTGAGGAGCTTAGGGAGAGATACCCAGTAATGCCCTGGATTCTGGGTGGAGATTTCAACATGATCAAATCTCTCACAGAAAAAAAAAAGGAGGAACTAGAATAATCAGAAGAGACTCTATTGCTTTCCAAAACTTCCTAATCGACATGAGGCTAGTGGACTTGGAAACAACAAATGGTACCTTCACATGGAACAATAAGAGGGGAGGAGCTTCCCAAGTTGCCTCGAAACTAGATAGATTCATCATTTCAGAGAACCTCTTTCTCTCTGGCCCTAACTTGAATGCTTTTATCCTTCCTTTTGGAGGATCAGATCACTAGCTTATTCAGTTAGAGGCTTCTTTTATTGGCACTCCAAGGAACAAACCTTTCAGGTTCGAAAATGTTTGCCTTACTCACCCTGACTTCATCACCAATATTGGTAAATGGTGGAAGGAAGACTTGCCCATTCAAGGCACAGAAATGTTCCTTCTGCAACAAAGACTCAAACACATAAAGGTCAAACTTAAAGAATGGAACAAAAATGAGTTTGGCAATATTTTTAAAGCCAAAAAAGAAGTGGAACAAAATTTACAGAAAATTAACAAAATTCTCATCAAGGAAGGTTTCAATGAGGATAGGAAATTGCACGCTGACTCTTCCAACAGGAATGGGACAATAGATGTCAGCAGGAAGAAATCTTCTGGAAGCAGAAATCAAGAGTGCAATGGCTTAAAGAAGGAGAAAGAAATACAAGGTTTTTCCACAAATTTACCATGGAACATAGGGCTCATAATCGGATTATAAAACTCATAGATCCTCAAGGGATAGAGCTGAGCACACACAAAGATATGGAATCTATTCTAGTACAACATTTTCAAAATATTGTAGAGGAGCCTATCTTAGACAAATCTCTATTTATTAAAAGATTTACTCAGCACATTCCAAAACTGGTGACCAGGGAAGATAATTATAATCTCAACAGGCCAGTGACGGAAGAGGAGGTCAAAGAAGTA
Source organism: Pinus taeda (assembly GCA_000404065.3). Taxonomy (NCBI): domain Eukaryota; kingdom Viridiplantae; phylum Streptophyta; class Pinopsida; order Pinales; family Pinaceae; genus Pinus; species Pinus taeda. The sequence continues at coordinate 17,399 of APFE031335556.1, forward strand.
ATCAAAGAGATGCACAATGGGAAATCTCTAGGCCTGGATGGTTTCAATGTAGACTTCTTCAAGGCAGGCTGGGAAATAGTCAAACATGACATACTAGAGGTGGTGGAGGATTCAAGAATCTGAAAAACAATCCTAAAAGCACTAAATGCCTCCTTCATAGCCCTAATTCCTAAGCAGGATAAAGCAATGATGCCAGACCGATTCAGACCCATAGCCCTCTGTAATGTAGTATACAAAATTATCTCTAAAGTTATTGCAAACAGAATCAAGCCCCTTCTTCCTACTCTCGTGTCTGAGGAGAAAATTGGATATGTGGAGGGAAGGCAAATCCTCAATAGCATCATTCAAGCCCACGAGATAGTGCACTCTCTCAAGAATAATAAGCAAGCAGGTATGATCATACAACTTGACCTAGTGAAAGCTTATGACAAATTAAACTGGTCATACATCAGAGAAGTTCTAAAAGCATATCGCTTTAACCATAATTGGATTAGATGGGTAATGGCTCTGGTAACATCTGCTAGCTTTTCTATCATTCTCAATAGTTCTCCATCCAAATCCTTTCGGCCCTCGAGGGGTCTCAGGTAAGGAGATCCGCTCTCTCCCATTCTTTTCATCCTTATGATGGAAGGATTAGGCAAAGCGATCATTTCAGCCAAGGGGGAAGGCAGAATCTAGGGTCTCAAGCTTACCCAGGACAAAGACTCTTTGACTCATTAGCAATTTGTAGATGACACCATGCTACAGGGCACACCCGCGGTCAAAGAAGGAAAAGATTTCAAACAAATTCTGCAAGATTTTGCTATGGCAGTTGGTACAAAGGTAGGTCTCACAAAATCAAAAGTATTCTTTTTTAACACTAATATTGCTATTCAGAGAAACCTCTCCAGAATTCTCAGCTTTCAGAGAGATCATCTTCCCTCCAAATATATGGGAATACCTCTCATGGAAAAACCTCTAAGCAAGGAAGTTTGGGAGCCACTGACTAATAAACTGAAGGACAAAGTCAGCAAATGGACAAGCAGATCTCTAAATCTAGCAGGTAGGCTAGTTCTCACAAAGGCGGCCCTGCAAACTATTCCAATCTACATGTTTTCGGCTCTTCCTGTCCCTAGAGGAGTAGTACAGCAAATCAGGAACATTCAAAGAGATTTTATTTGGGGAAAAGGGGAGGAAAAAAAGAAATGGGCTCTGGTAGCTTGGGACAAACTATGCAAACCCAAAACTCATGGGGGTCTGGGGCTCCATGACCCGAATACTCTCAACAAAGTTTTGGGGGCCAAACTTTGGTGGAGATGGCTGAATGAAACAAGAAATCCATGGGTCAAGCTCTGGAAACAAAAATATGCAAAGGACTGGTAAGAATGGGACCATATTAGAATGACTGGACACATCAAGGGCTCCCGTATTTGGAACAATGCTTAGGAGAACAGAGCATTAGTTCAGAAACATAATTTCTGGGAGATCGGAAATGGGAACCTAGCCTGGTTTCGGGAGGATAACTGGCAGCAGGAACCCAACTTATGCAGAGAAGGACTGGATATTCTCAAAGATGATACTGTCAACAAAGGACTGAAAAAGGTCAGTGACTATTGGGATCAGACAAGAAACAATAATAAATGGAGAACATGGAAGTTACCAGTTTACAGTGAAGAGACTCCTCTGAAGGCCCAAGCTGAAGCTCTTGCAACAATCCTAGAAAAGAGGAAATTTTTGATCTCAACTTTCATAGATCAACTTAGATGGGGAAGAAACAGTGAGGGCAACTTCAACCTCAAAGAAGCCAAAGAAATTGCCACTGGACATAATATGACAAACCCTAATAAAATATGGAAGGACCTATGGAAGAACCCTCACTGGATGAAAATAAAGCTATTTGTGTGGATGGTGCAACACAAAAATATTCTGACTTGGGAAAATCTTAGAAAGAAAGGATTTGCTAAACCATCTAGATGCCAGTTATGTGGTCTTCAGGAAGAATCGATGGATCACATTCTTAACCTCTGCACATTCACCTCGACCTTATGGAATTGAGTTGCCTCTATCTTCAGGCAAACTGACCAGGATGAAAACGACATCTTTAAAACTTTAAAGAATTGGAGGAAAAAACTTTCTGAGAATGACATAGTCAACATAACCTAGACTTTGATCCTAGGCTTTTTGATCTCGAATGTCTGGAAAGAACGCAATAATAGAATTTTCAATGATAAATCTGGATCAACGCAAAACATAAGAGCTCAGCTCTTCAGGCAACTCAAAGAAACTGTAAATACCCTTCAGAAGCAACCTCCTTGGTATCCTCCATCTCACCAGGAGGCTTGCATTCTTTTGCTTTTGGGCCTCTAGAAGCTTGTCCCCCTAGGCACAAACAAGATTACAACACACTCTACAATGGGCCAGGATCACTGGCAACCACCCCCCCTGGCTTCTTGAAATTTAATACAGACGAAGCCTCAAAAGGAAACCCAGGGGTTGTGGGTTATGGTGGAGCTATAAGAGATGACAAGGGGAATATTATAGTTATCTTCCATAATCATTTAGGGAATGCTACCAACAATATGGCGGAATTAATGGCCATAGAGCAATGCTTAGAGATTATGAGAGATCTCAATATGCCAAACACTATCATAGAGGCTGACTCTGAATTAACAACTAATTCAATAAAAGAATAGCAAATGACTCAGCACCAGAGAAAGTCTTGAACCACTGGCGACTTTTGCAGGTCTATCATTGTATTCAATCTCATCTAAGAATCTTGAGAACCCTAAGTTTCGTAAATGTGCGCAGAAATGCCAACAAATTAGCGGACCGGCTGCAAAATGAAGGGGTGCTCTGTAAAAAAAGATCACAATATACACAGGTGGGAGCTAGCACCTGGAGGGAGATTGTGTGAGGAATGCCACAGTCTAGCACGCACAGATAGTGAACATTATCATAGTATGAAGGAGAAGCAACTATTGGGCAACTAAACAAATGGAGGACAAGGGTTCATCAAGCAGAAGACCACAGAATCAGCACAAGGGGATCTTTCAGACAGACGAAAGGATGTGGAGAAAGAGCGGCTTTCTTTTTCAAAGAAAACAGAGGTTTAGTGGTTTATCGGGCGTCCCCAAGCTCCCAAGCGGTTTTTCATATTTTGTCCCCGATGCCACTCATCAATCACCACGTGGCGATAGGAGGAGAGAGAAAACTGCCTATATCGGGTGGGTTTTCCTCGTGCTTATTCTCTACCTAATATTCTCCTCAACCGTCGGATTCAGCTTGTGAAGATCTATGGCCACGGTTCATCGAGCTTGTTGGTAGCATTATCCTCCGAGCTTATTGCGATCCTTGTGGTGTCTCAGGGGTTTCGAACGTTAAAGTTGCTCGGAATTTATCTCCCTGGGCGGACCTGCTTGAACTCTTGAATGGGTTTAATTTCCCTTCAGGTTCGGGGTGTTTGTTAATTTGTGTGCTAATTGATTTTCCAAATTTACCCCTAGACCATGAGATCCTTAGAATCAGATCCTACGGTTGATGGTAGTCACAGAGTTTTGTGGGCCCTAGGCCTGATTTTTTAAGCATGGTAGAGACTGGATGTTCGTGTAGGCATCAATGTCAAGATTTGTAACATAGTTTTGTAACTTTTTAGTTAATGAATGAGAAGAAAACACTCTTGTTTTAGCGAAAAGAAAGAGAGCTTCCTTCTCTACATCTACCTTCTTTTCAACTATATAAAGGTTGTCTTCCACTGTTATATTGTTAATAAATATCAATAAAATTTCACATACCAAACTAAGAACTATCTCTTAACATCCATCACCTTCCTCCATAGTCGCCCATAATCCCCAATCCAACCAAAACCAAAATATATTAAAATAAAATAAAATAAGTGTGAAACCCAGCTCTCGGTTACAACCATACCCCATGAGAACACCGTATAATCAACCATGTGAAATTACACCCACAAACACCTTTTTAAACAAGAGAGCCACTGTCGTGGCGGTAGTCCCTGCCGGGGTCTGCAGAACACAATTTTATGCACTTTCGTATCTTTGCTAAGAAAAATCATTAAAATAAACAACCAGTATCATGGCGTGCATTTGAGTGTGTTGAAGAAAGACCGCCTACATATTACGCTAGCTACATTTTTTTTTTGTTCCAAATCTATTAGTATAAGTAGATCCATCCCTAAAACCTGGAGAAATCTAAATAACAAACTAACAAAAGAAATCATTTCGGGTAAAGAAATGCGAACGAATCCTAAACAAGTGCAGAGTGGTCGTGATTGGGAATCCCCTCGACATTAACAACGTTGTTCCTTAGGCTGACCTGAGACCAGAAATGCATAGATACATCACAATTGTCTTGCATAGCAAGAGCACAGTAGCACACACATCACAGCAGGATGGTATCCAAAACGATTATGAGGACTAATTAAAACTATTGAATGAAATGGAGGGATGGAGGTTAGGACAAATGAAATGGTAGGGAATAAATCAGAGCGACGAAGAATGAAAATAAACCACATAGAAATCAAATTAAACAACACTTATTTGGATTTTTTAAAATGTTAATAATTTTTTATAATTGCATCCAAATATTTGATAAATGGTCATAGCTATTGAAATAATTATGTTGCATGTGTAAATTTAAGAATTTGTAAAACCAAAAAGCAAAAAAAAGTGAAGGTTTAAATGGTTTGAAAAATCTAATTTCTATAGAAGATTAAAAATATTTTCATATTATTAAATATAGATCATTTATAATTTTTTCTGACAAATAATCATAGCTATTGAAATAATTATCTTTCATGTGTAAAGTTAAGGATTTGTAAAACAAAACAAAAAAGTGAAAGTTTAAATAGTTTAAAAAATCTAATTTCTATAGAAAATTAAAAATATGCTGGTATTATTAAATATAAATCATTTATAATTTCTTATATTTTAAAGAATAGAAATTATGAAAGCTTCTTGAAATATACAATATCTATAAAATATTAAATAAGCAAAGTTCAATTAATTTAAAATAATTCAATTTTTAATATAATTTTAAATTTAAAGAAAAATAACATATTATATACAAGTGAAAATAAAATAAATAAAAAATATATATAATAAAAAGTAAGATTAATATTTTAATTGAAATTATTTTTTATTTAATATTATCATTCAAAATTAATAATTTGTTTTTTTCTAACACGAATTTGAACTTTGAATTTAATGTTTTACAAATTACTTTATAACAAGGTTGTAGACGGCCAATTCAACGACACATGGTGGGCTATCCAAATTTAATAATTAATTTTTTCATTAATTTTAAATCTAATATGCTTCACAATTTAGTAAATTTGTTATTGTTTAAGAAATCCATTTTCTTCGTTAAACCTTTTTATCTGATGGATAAGATGAGAATCTATCCCCTTATCAGTAGAGACGTGCACGAGAATTTGAACCTTACAGCACCGTTTCGCGAATTCCACAATATTCTTAGCTCCCTTTGTGTTGACATTGAGAAAAGTATCATATCTACGTGGTGCGAAAAGGTATTAGGCTTTACATTGAAATATAAATACTTTCCTATAACAACGAGGAATCATCTTGAAAAAAGCGAATATAAACAAACCTTTCATCAAACACGGTGTTGGCTGCAATATGTACAATGGTGTCCAGATTTTCCCGGAGGTGTTCTCTGCTGCTCTCGGTGTAAATTCCAAGATTATGATCCGTTGCAATGTCTCCAACCAGAGGAACAACTTTCTGGAATATGAAGCTTTCGAAGCTGTCTCCATGTTGCTCTCTCAAAGTTCTGAAAAGCTCCAGTTTCAAAACCTGTCATTCATAGTGAAGAAACGACATCATTTGTAGACGGAGCATTGACCAATTTATGAGTAGGAAGAGTACTCAGATTTTTTACCTCAGTTTTGAATCGAATTTTGGCAGACTCAGCATCATTCGCCCTAAGCAAAATAAAGATGCTGCTAATCCGTGGTTGTGAACGTAATATTTTTTCGATGAAAACTGCATCAAGTGAACAGCAATTAGATTCGATTATCATTAACAAATATATATATATATATTGAATAACAGTACTGTCTGAAATATTTAATACCTTTTTCGAGGAAACCGGTGGATCCAGTCACCAGTATGTTCTTCTCACTGAGAAAGCCTAGCACATTTGACGTCATCGCTCGTATTTTGAGAAATCTGCAACTCGCACATAAAACTATCAGTAACAGCGCGTTGATTTCAGGCTACGTGTTTTATTACGTCCGCATACACAATTTAAGTTGAAGTAAAGAACAAAAATATTAGTCAAAGGCAATAAACAATATGAAAATTACAATTTGCACTCCAGTCGCAGAGAGAAGCGAGCACAATGAACAAAACGATACTTACAATCTACAGTTCAGTAGCAGAGAGAAACGAGCACAACAAACAAAATGATACTTACAATCTGCAGTCCAGTCGCAGAGACAAGCGAACACGATGGATCAAGGCCAAGCACATAACGATATAAGGAAACACAAAAATTGAAGAATTAGAGAAGGAACCTTCTAGAAAAGGAAAAAGCGATTTGTCGAAAGCTGAAAGAGAATTCATACCTATCAACATTGAGTAGTGTTAGAGAAAAAATATGGGAGTATATTTTAATGAACAAATAACTAGAGAAAAGAATAAGTGAAGGGAGGAATTCTCTGGGCATACCCGCTCTTCTCTACGGCTCCCTAAATGCGGCTAAGGGGAAAAACTACCCTTTCAGTTTATTAAAAAATTACAGTGAAGGCAAAAGGACCATATTGCAACAATAACAAGACTACCTGTAGAGTATTGCCTCAGAGCCATGATCGGAGTCCGCATAATCTTCAAAAGTTATGAATATCTTTATAAAGAAACACAAGAGTTAAAGGTAAGTTACCACAAAATAATGGTGAACATTGAACTGAAACCCGAATCGTCTAGTAAAGGAGTTTTGGGCAAAAGCCTACCAGCCAGCAGAGACAGTCGCACGGTTAGAGAGAAATTCCCTGTTGAAAACATTGGAAAACAAGCTGCAATGACATTACTGTACCTGTGGAGAGACATTGGAGTTGCCGTGCACACCTGTGTCTGCCAAAGCAAGATCTTGCCGTTAAACCCACAAATAATCCTCCCTAAGAAGGATTCAAGACCGGTGTTTTCTAAAGGGTAGCTTTCAACGGTTCCCTGAAGAAGTGCCTACCACATGCCCACTTTCGCTGGTGGATTCAAATATGAAAACTGCAGGAGCCACCTGCACGTTTGGTACATTTGGTTAGGAATTTCATATAAAACTGTTAATACAATAAGAACAGAAATTTAAACCTCATAGGATTAGCAACAGTCAAGTGGATTAGTGTACCTACACACAGAACAAGTTCCGTGAGTGTAACCTTCATGGCTCTGGAGAAAACCCTGGAGCGGCTAGACCCTGGCGCTCAATGACCAAATGACTTTGAACTCTACGCTAGAGAAGGGCACTGGTTACCTTTCTAAACAAACAAAAGCCTTCTTTGGTTCTGAGATCATTTCAATGAATGTTCTGAACAAACAAGCGCACTGAGCATCCTGAACAAACCCATCTAGGCACCTGTAAACAACCCTGGCAGCCAGCAGTGACGACAAGTGTAAGTTTGTAAGATATGTAACCTGCCCCAACTGCCAATTTAAAGACTTAGCATAAAATCGCTTCCCCTCCCGCCAGTTTAAAAACTTAGGATAAAATCTCTTCCCCTCGCTAAAAACAGCATTGGGGCACGTGAAGCCTGCAATAAGAGGCTAAATCCAAAAGTTTGGTTAAAATTTTCATAATGTAAAATTGTTTCCAATAAACTTTGGTTAAAATTGAAGTAACCAAAAAAAAAGCGGGTCAACTGGTGAATTAATAAACGATCAACGCCGTATCGAACGCTATAGTCCCTGCCATGCCGGAAACAAGGACTAATAACTAGCGTGGACATTGCACCCACAGCCTTCACGTTGCATGACTCCATATCAATACCTTATATAATATATGTATAATTTAAAATATGAGGTGCCCACTCGTAGCCCCTCCATACTTCGTGTCGTATCATATCCTCTAAGGAAAAAAACATAACATGATAATAAAAAACAATCAGCCCCCACATACCCTGCAAGGCCCTCCGCTTCCACTGCGCCCACCTGAACCCTGGACCCAAGGCTGGCATGTATACAAGTTATTAAATTATATAAAATAATCAACCTCACTAGACCTATGCTTCCCTCGGATGATCAACGACGGTGAGGGCTCACGAACGAAGCGTTCATACCCAACCTGCTATAACCATCACGTGGAACATTTAAATGTAAACTGTAAAATACATACACTGCGTTCATACCCAACCTGTTATAACCATGAAGTGGAACATTTGCATTAGTTTTGGTAATGAATAAGTTTTATAAATGTATTTGGAATAAGGAGTTAGGAAGAAAAAAAAAATATTATATCGAAGTGTTTAATCTTACTCACAGTCATTAACCAAAAGTATTCATAACTGTGAATATTTCTTGGAGAGTCAAAATTCTTATTGTTTAGTAAATGACTAATTATCATCAACTCCCTTGTGAAACAAGGGGCCGGAAAAGGCCAAAAGAAGTATGGGAAGAAAGAGTATGCATTTTTTGTTCTTCTAGAAAAGTGGAAACAGAAAAACATTTCATTTTAGATTGTAAGACTTTCAAATACAACACGGAAAGTTATGCAGATAAACTGGTAGCTAGCTCTTGTGATAGTCTATTTAAGGAGGGGTTTGTCGAGAAAAAATGAGTATTATTCTGAGGCTTCACAGAAAAAAATACTAAATAAATCAAGCAGATGAAGCAGCAATCTGTCCCATAAACTATCTTTAACATCGTAAATATTAAACTAATTTCTTTCTTCTATTTTACAATAAATAAATTGCATTCATACCCAAACTGTTATAACCATGACCGGGAACATTTAAATATAAATTGTAAAATACATAAGTTACGTTCATACCAAACCTGCGATCATATCCTGACTTGTAGACTTACGCAATGTCTTTGATGACGTAGATGGGCGATATGCTCCGTCCCACAAGTGTCATAGTTTTATGCTGCGAACAAAATTGGTTATCTATATATAAATATTTTAAATTTATTAAAATAGTTAACTCTATTTTTTCATGAAAGTGTTACCAATGCATGATCGTTAGCCCTTCGAGGTTAAATTTGATCAGTTACTTTTAATACCAATCTGTAATTAAATTATATTAATATTAGGACTTTTGGCAAACAATTGATATGAAACTTGTAATTTTTTAATTTTGTCTCAAATTTGGCCCAATCAAGTTAAGAAAATCATCAATTCTGACTTCTTACTTTTTTCACTGTGCTAGAAATTTGCTCAATTTTTAAAAAAAATATTGTAATTCCACTTTTGACACTTCCATCAAACACTTGGTGGATAGTCTGTAATTATTAGCTCAACTCTACCCCAGTGTTGCAACTTGCTCTGATACCACTTTATAATGTCCTTGGCTCCATGCCGAGCAACACCACTCAACTAGTACTGTGGAAATATCATTAATTTATCTTGTGGAAGCCTAAATAGTCAAATCTGCCATAATTTCCAATAATTAACCTTAGCAATTTTAATTATCATGTGTGCAGTACTACAGTCTATCTGAAATAATAATTTTCATCTCATACACATAAAACATATTAGACAGTACAAGTAAATTTTCTCCAACAACACATTAACCTGAATCCCTAAGCTAGAGTTTCAACATAAAAACCACTAATTAAACACGACACATATACAACCATACATCAACATGCACAATGGAAATTAATAGTTAAATATCCTCATTCAAGCATAATAGCTTCAAACCCTAATTAGAGTTCACAAATACAATTTTATAAACGGATTCCACACATCATATTCAATAAATACAACATTGACCCAAATGAGGGTTCACCATCAGAATGCATAACACATAAAAATGCATAGATGTCACATAGTGGGGACTTATCTGCATGAATGGTCCCACTGGTTGTGGGCACTCCACATTGCTCCCAGGCATAGACCTTGTGGTTCATAAGCTCGACCATAGGCCACCCCCAAGCTGAGGCAACAACTCTAGGCGTAGTTGTACAACCAACAAAAAAACCATGGCCATGACACCAACCCCGGCAACCTCAGTCTCCAACCACATGCTCACGTGTCCTTGATCGACACCCAAGTGACGCAAATGGAGTCCCTCAGTGGTGCTCACATTCCAGGGTGACTTACGGTTGGTCAAAACAGTCTCATCCTGCAACTTCAAGAGCCCTTATACTTTCCAAAGTCTAAGAGCCAAACAACCCAAATTGAAATAAATCCCTCAATCAATGCTAGAGCCTAAACCAGGACCTCTGACTATCTTCAAACCAAGCTCCCTACCAGAACTCCATGGCACCAAGCCATAACCAAGGCCAACAAACCCTCAAGGCCACCAAGCTCCCAAAGCCACTTAAGGGCTCACATAAAATCTAGATGCATCCCACTGGTACAGTTAACTAAATAACTACACCCGAGCCAGTTCTAGAGTCCAACCCTAGGACTCCCTAACTCCTCAGTCACCAAACCGAATTTCCTCTCCATCCAACCATGAATATTTGAATGAAATAAATGAATAATAATCTCACTCGAAAAATATTCTCATTTATAATTACATGTATTTACTTCATCATGTGGCACCCTCTAGAGCCACGTGGGCCTCGTGGTGCACCTTTCATCGAAAGACCCGACTGATTCCTTTTTCTTTGGAGTTGTACCCCCCATATTTTTTCAGTGGAGTGGGCTCTGGATTCAACCTTATTTTATTATTAACTATGTTTAATTACATTAATTACAAATTCAAGCTCTCTGACCTCACATCATATATATATATATATATATATATATTATATATATATCAAGTACCATTAGCACAACCGGTTGAGGATGGGCCTCGTTAGCAAGGTGACCCAAGATCAAACCTCACGGGGGGTGGTTGTGCCTTGTGCTAGGGGGAGGATACATGCTAAAAAATCCAATCATCTTAGGGTTGGTGTGGCCCAGACCGGGTGTGATCCCTGGGTGACTTTGATGGATTAGATGCCCCTGGGTCGCGACTCCTCCATCCATAGGTCAAGCCTAAAGGATCACAGACAACTTGACAATATATATGCGGGTGTGTGTGTACATATACATATACATATATGGGCACACTGGCCCTACAATATATTTAACATATATGTGGGCACGCATTTCAGATTATATATCTTGACTCACTAGCCTACATAGCAATTGTCATGCGGAAAGAGTTATTTTTGCTGACAAAACTAACCTCCCTAGGAGTCTAAGACTCTCTAGTGACAAACAAGACAATTAAGAGCAATCCTTCTCTAAACATGCATTATTCTTGAGAAACCAAGTGTTTTTCGATCCTACCTCAAGTCCAACGCTTGTTGTAGTAGTCTAGCCTCGTCGATCCAGATGAGCTCCTCCTTCACTTTGAAACCTGCATACACTAACAATCAAACGATTACATAACACCTGAATATTCCATAAAACAAAGTATATTCAACATATAGACCAAGGAGTATATGAAACAATTCATTAACAACAAATCATTGAGAAGATGGACTTATTTGTATTAAGGAAACAAAAAAGAAACCATTACAACCTGAGCCTTGGTGTTGTGCAAGTTCCTCCCAGGGTCCAGCAAGAGTTTTCCTCTACTTTGACAAGCTCACCCACTTCCAAATGAAACAAGAAAGGATGGTAATTTCTCTTCACAAGCTTACAATGGAAGTCCTAATTCCAGCAACATCTACCCTTTGGAATGTTCAGCTTTCAACCTCCCCTCCTCTAGCCCAATGCCTGTATTTATAGTGTTCTAGAGGAAGTTATTCAGGTCCAACATCAATGGATTACTCCCTCTTTGGATGGGGTAGCTCCTCTCTTGATGGGATAAGTTCCTCTATCATAGGGATGCATGAACCATCTGGAGGCGCTCAATACACGTCAAACACTCTTCTAGAAGGCTCTAGAAGTGACCACAAGTAACTTTTTTAAGATGAAACTCACGCCTTTTGACCTTTACAGGGGTATGCACCCATCCTTTGGTTTACAGAGCGTACAAGTACGCAGGTACAGGGTGTTTGGAGTGCGTACACGCAGGCAAGGTAGAGAGAACCTGCGTACCAGAGATAAACATGTTTTTAAGTGACTTTCTCTCTTTTTGAAGTTTGACATGAAGAGCAGAGGTATGAGGCTTGACAAGGAGGATAATATTACTATTGATGGAGCCATATTAACTGCAGATAGTCATGGTGACAAATTTCAATGTAACAGATTGCCCCCTAAAGTGCGAAGCCTGTAATAGATAAGGGTTTTATATCATCTAGAAAGGGTGAAGTACTTTATCATTTCAAGGATTATCTCGTGGAGAGCCTGGTCAGAACCTGCAATTTTCAACACAAAATACATGTATAAGATTATATCATCGCTGAGGTAGGCATCCCCATACTCAGATCAAAAACTTTAACTAACAGACTAACTACTACTCTGATACAGGGATTTTATAATACATCATAATCATAGACTCGTGTAGACACAGTATGGACGTAGCCATCTGTTTATGATTGGTCTACAATATAATGAATACAAAACTCCTCACAGCCTGGATGGTGGAAACTAGATCCAGGTCTTCATCTCTACTTCCCGAATTGGTACGATTCTAGCCATGTGAATAAATGAGTCGATGTCGAACATGGTAGAAACCACTTGATTACCAGTCAATGATGTAAACTGTTAACAAGCGTGAGAGATACCACCAGTAATGTCAATGATTCTCAAAGTACCCAGCACAATCCACGAGATGTGAATGAATGAGTCGGTGTCGAACATTTCATGGAATCCTTAGATCGCAAGTCAATGATGAAAATTGACGTCGAAGGCGAGAAACCTGCCATTGATGCATGCAGACTCCAAGGTACTGACGATTTCTAAGTCAACTCTCTAGATAATGTGCTAATGTCGATAGAAAGCGACCCGTCGCAGGCATGCCTACAACACGAAATCATAGTTCAAGTTGAAGAAATGTTGCTGCAAGGACTGACTCAATGAGGACACAATGAATGATAGGTATTTTGCGGTTGAATGCTTTGTTTCAGACCTCTTGAACACATAACGACACAACAGATGGTTTGGCGACGAATGACTCAAAGTTGATTCCCATATCTAACCCGGCTAAAGAATGTCAATGATTTGGTCAACTGTGAGGCAAGGGATTTCCCAACCCAGACGAATGAATAAGTGCGTGTTCAAGAGTGGTAGTAAGGTTTTTTCTGAGACAAAAGGATATCAAATAGGCTCATTCTTCTCATTTTTCCCCCACCATTTCTGGCAAGTACCTCTTTATTTTTTACAAGCTTGAGGAGGATAACATATGCTTTTTTGTAAGCTCATCCTTCGGATGAGTCCAACTTAGTTTTTGATGCGAACCCTAAGAAGGAGTGGTCCGTTCCTGTTTGTAATAGAACAGGTCCTTTACTGTGAAATTTTAACGAGTCCAGTATAGGAGAAACTCGGTGTTTTTCATATTTAGAGAGTCTGAAAAACTTAGAAGACTCCAGATTGGACTTTTTCGTAAATTTGTGTCTCCTAAGCCCGAAAAAGTATAAAATAATAACTAGGAGAACCGCTTGATCTTGCGACCAAGGAGTACTTTCATGTTTAGTGTCTTTGACCTGAAAAGTAAAAAGCGATCAAGGACACGTCGTTTTATTTCCAGTATCAAATTTGAAACGACAAAAATCCAGAAATCTTTTCCTGTTTTTACAGTCAGAAAAGGGCTATAAGGGGACCATCTTTTAATTCCGTTTTAACGAGTGTAAAAGAAACGCTCGGCAATCTTTTCAGTTTTTTTAGGAGTCAGAAAAGGGCTTAAAAGATGACTTTGAGGTTTCACTTTTTCGTAAGTTTTAACGAGTTCGAAAAAATGATAAAAATGTACTCTACGAGATCATTTGAAAGACTTGACCTAAAACTACAAGAAAATTATGCAAAAAAACTGAAATAACTAACCTAAAAATAATCTCGGGATTTTCATGAGTTTAATGAGTCTTGAAAATAACCGAAATTGACTCAAGATAGGTTTCATTTTTACACAAGCTTGAAATAGGGTGAAAACTGTGCCTGATGCCCCCTAAACATAACTGCTAGAGTGCATGCCCCCCAGCTTCATTTCATTCAACTCCAGGGATGAAATGAAGGTTCAGATACAAGATCATTTGAAAGACTTGAGCTCAAACTATAAGAAAACTATGCAAAAGACTGAAATAACTAACCTAAATATAAAACTTAACATCTATGAGGTCTAGTCAAACTCTCGACTCAAGTAGAGGAGGATTTGTTTCATTTTTTAATGAGCTTGACACAGGAAAAGAACTATGCTCGGCTTCGGTTTCATGTTTACGCAAGCTTGAAACGAAAAACTATGCTTGTTATAAGTTCGCATGTCCCTAGCATAATGACGCAAATCAAGGTACATGCCCCCCAAGCTTAATTGCATTCAACCAGGTGGATGAAATGAACGTTTTCTTTCGAAATCTTGGAAAGACTCGTGGGAGTTGTTTCATTTTTTAGTGAGGTTGACACAGGAAAAGAAACTATCCTCAAAACCCTTGTTTCATTTTTTAAACGAGCTTGACACAAGATAAGGAACTATGCTCATAACTACTCTCTACAATCTACCTAACAAGGAACTATACTCTAAAACCTTGATTCATTTTTTAACGAGCTTGACACAAGACAAGGAACTATGCTCTAAAAACCTTGATTCATTTGTTAACGAGCTTGACACAAGACAAGGAACCATGCTCTAAAATCCTTGATTCATTTTTTAACGAGCTTGACACAAGACAAGGAACTATGCTCTAAAATCCTTGATTCATTTTTTAATGAGCTTGACACAAGATAAGGAACTATGCTCATGACTACTCTCTACAATCTACCTACTTAACCTACCCTTGTTTCATTTTTTAACGAGCTTGACACAAGACAAGGAACTATGCTCAAAAAGTTCGCATGCCCCCAGTATGATGCAAAACGAGGTACATGCCCCCCAGGCTTCATTGCATTTAATCAGATGGATGGAATGAAGGTTTACTTTCAATATTTAGCTTGAAAAGGGAGTTGTTTCATTTTTAAGGAGGTTGACACAAGAAAAGAACTATCCTCATACCTGATTCATTTTTTAATGAGGTTGAATCAGTAACAGGAACTGTCCTCGCAAAATCCTACTTTCTACAATCTACCTACATATCCTAGAATCTAGCTGATTCATTTTTTAATGAGGTTGACTCAGTAAAAGAACTATCCTCATACTCACTGATTCATTTTTTAACGAGGTCGACACAATAAAAGGAACTTTCCTCATTGCAGCCTATTTCATTTTCTAACGAGGTTGAGTCAGGAACAAAACTATCCTCATAAACCCTATTTCATTTTTTAACGAGATTAAGACAAGAACAAACTATCCTCACAACACCCTGTTTCATTTTTTAACGAGGTTGACATAGGAACAAAACTATCCTCGTGCTCACTGATCATGGCTTCCAACTGGAAGAAACATATGTCAATGGACACACCTTGATCATGGCTTCCAAGAGGTCTTCATCAGAAGGAAGAATGGTTCTCTCGAAGGAACACATATCAAGGGACTCAAAAGGGATAAGAACGTCGCGTTCAAATAATCCCATAAAAATTTCCATGTCAATTACGGATCTAAATCAAAGGAAGATGAGCAAACAGTGAGAGGCTCACTTACATCGGTAACTGAAAACATGCGATCAGTTGCCACATAATTAACCCGTGGCGGGGTAGATACCACTTTAGAATCAGGAACATTTAGGGCTGTCATATTATCGGTAGTTGAAACAAGACTACGGAATGAAAGATGGTCTACAGTCACAATATTTCCATTGTGAGGGAAAGACATCACGCGAAAGAGTGTCGATACGACAGCTTTCATTGCATAAACATAGTCTCGCCCAAGGAGTAAATTGAAATCCAAGGGACCTCGAACTACCATAAGATCAATACAGACAGTTTTACCTTCCAAGGTAATAGAAAACTTAGGAAGAATCCCTAAAGGTTCACTAATGGTTCTGTTAAAAGCTTTCAGATTCTGCGTAATAGGCACAAGCTGAGGGGAACCCAAAGCTTTCCAAGCAGTTGAGGATAAAATACTAACAGAAGCACCTTCATCTACCTGTGTGCGATGCATGCCTCTACCACCAGCCTTGACAATGATTTGGAAAGGGATGGAGGAAGGAAGACGAGGTTCTGTCAGTCTGTTCCAATCAAAGGAAAAGACCTCAGTACTTGGAGGGGGTTCTGTAGAAATGCACCCCGACATAGAGGAATCTGATGTAACAAAAAGAACCTGAGCGGTATGAAGTTCACTCTCTAAAGGGAAAGTGGGATCGATCGAATGTGAAATTGAATAGACCACTTGATCAACTAATGGATCATCAACCTAAGTGACATGAGTTTCACTCTCCAATGGAAAAGTGGGATCGACCGTACTTGAAAGTAGATCAATCACTTCGTTAGTTAACGGTAGGTTGGGTAAAAGTTTACGGTAACTAGTTGGAAATTCTTGCTGTGGAACAGTAAGGTTTTCCAACAATTTTGAGGCTTCATCCATGTGAGTGCAAATGTGAGTTTGATGACTCCCATTGCATAACTTACAAGGAAACCTAACTTTACCTTTTTTCCAAGGAACCTGACTATCACTGGTTGATGGATCAATGGAAAGTTGATGAGATCTTTTCTACCATACTTCCAAGACCTTTGGAATAGCAGGACAATTGATAAGGAAGAGGTCACCCTTACAAAGCCTGCAAGGGTATTTGGGTTTACGATGCATGTCAGAGTTTTCCTCGGCACAACTAACACTTATAGTCGTGGTTGGTTGGTTGACTTCTTTCTTATCTTGCTTCTTCTTCTTCTTCTTCTTGTTCCCTTTATTCTTCTTCTTAGCCACCTGGTTACTAGCATCGAGGCGTTTACCAAGCAAAGAGGAAGAAATGGAGGAAGAAAAATTAGGCGAAGAAGGTAAAGGGTCAACAGAAGGTTTGTGATGTTGAGATGGTGAACTCTGTTGAGGTGAAGCATTCGGTTGAGGTGGAACAATTGAAGTATTTGGGGCCAACGAAGTTGAAAATAACCATATCGGTAAACCTATTGTAAATCTAGGTAATGACAAAGTAGCCATGTAAGGAGGACCAACATTTTAAAAGTAAGGAAAAGTACTAGGATTCTCATTAGGAGGGGTTCCTAGGTTGATAAATTCCGGAACATTGCCATTATATTCAACTTCAGTGAATTTTATTAACAATTTAAACTAAAATTAACAATTCACAATTCACACCTAACAATTAAAATTCACAATTCACACCTATGGTCTCTAAAAGTAAAAACAAACAAATTAACACGCGCTATCAAATATAGGAGTCAAACCACACACAAACAGTAACTTTCCGGATCGAAAACACTAGTTGGTGATGAAATCCAATGTCGCAGAATTCAGTACAGAAATGGC
>APFE031335559.1:0-31073 GCA_000404065.3 Pinus taeda
TGTCCACTTGGCCCCATGTGGTCCCACTTCTCAATAAAGATTATTTGTGAAGGACCATTTGGGAATTCAAGTTTCCCAAGGATTATAGGGATTGAGAAACATTTTTATAAGCATATTCCTTCTCCCTCAACCCTCCAGTCCTCACCCCTTATCCTTGGTGGAGCAAGTCCCTTTCCTAAAGAGAAATCAAGCTCCATTCTTCACTCCATCCTTGGGAAAGGGTCTTCAGGGTCACGTCTCACCTATCCATTGAGATTTACTTTACAAGTGATCCCTACACTACCCAGACTCCTCCCATCAGTGAAAGTCATAAAGAGTAGGGAGACTTAGTTGCGGTGACAGTTGGCTAATCCTCCACCATTTCCCTTAACCTAACAATTGCCTTCTTAGGAACCCCTTTAGGTCCCCTATTGGTTTGAGTGGTAACATTTATGGCGTCATTTCAGGGGACTAAAACATGTGTTTTGTTCCCTATACGATATGTTGACATATCATTATTAGTGACTCCATTGGAAGAACGAATCCCTAGTTCTTCATTGAACTTTAAAATGGATTCTTGTAGAGTGAAGCAAGCATATTTCTAGGCATCTTCAATTTCACCTTGGTGACTCCTACATATGTTTCATGTATACCTTAAATAGGTTGTCGTTCTTTTGTAAATTTCCCACTTTGGACATCGCTAGTATCGCTGGACATCCTAATCATGTCGCGGGAAGAATGCTACATGGGATTCCCATGTTTGATGGTGATCCACTCTCTACAATTGACCACATAGAAATATGTAATGTCCCTGCTTCAAAAGAGAAGGTTTTCCACCAAGATGTCCTTATGTTATTATTCATGGGATATCTTAGTGGTCATAACTCATGATTGCATAATCACGAACCTAGAAGCATCTCATCTATTGAAGAGTTTGTTGATGGCTTTTGTAGACATTTTCAAGTACACCTTGCATTAAGCACACAAGAGGAAGCCTTCATCGAGAATCATCAAGAAATTAAGAATCTAGGTAATGAGGAAGAAGATGAGTCCTCCTGGGGTCCACATAATGAAAATGATGATTTTGAGGACACATGTGTTGGGAAGGGTGAATTTATGGAAAGAGAAATTGAGACCAACCTCTCAAGGATATTACTCCTGATGAAACCCCTTTTGAAAACCTTGAGAGATATGATCCCATTAACCCCTTGGAATATGACATTGAAGATTATTTCCACATTGAAAAGGCGAAATGGGAAATTGTTAGTACTCAATTTGATTGTGCTCCCATTTATGACACCGACAAGGAGGATGAGGATGAGATTGATCTTCCTTTCCCCTTAGGCACTACTTATGATGACATACCCATTGATACCCTTCGGAAGGAGAATCATCATTTTCCTTTGCATAAAGAGGAGCAGTTGGAAGTGATCAATTTTCCTTTTAGAAGAGACCTAATTTTTGGTACTAAGGACATTGATAGGGCTCCCACTTCTCTTGAGTATGATTCTATGTTCAAATCACTTGAGCCTTTAGATTATGACTTTTGAAAAGAACAACCCATTGAATACAATATTTTTCTCTCCCATTTTCCTATTTGTCATCATCTTGAGTCTTCGTCAAGTGGTTCCTTCACCTCTAGTGATATAATCTCAAGTGATTGTGAGTCCTTTTCCCCTCCTGAGTATAGTGTCAAGGAGAGGCCCTTCATTGATTACACTTTTTCTCCTTGTACGCACCCTCAGGGTTTTGATCATTCCATAGTCCCCCTTCTCCAGTCTAATCATCATGTGAAATCTCCTTTTGTTTCTCCATCTCGTCAACCTCCCTTTCCTACTAGTCATAACCCAATGAAGGCCATAAGCCATGACGTAAATAATAATGACGATGGTGGAAGTGATATGCCTGAGGTTGTCATCCATCAAAAGTTTATGAGCTTGGTTGTTGACATCTCTATATTTTGGTTGCAAGAGAAGATCTCATGGACTATATTACATCCTTTTCTTACCTCTTCTCGCATAATCATCCATGTGTGGGCATCATAGTTTTCCACCTCCCACCCATAACATCCTCCATGTGTTTGGGTTTGCATTCGTTTTGGGACATTTTGCATGAGTAATCATATAGGCAGACACATTTATATTAACTTGATGATATGTTGGTTGCACTGGATTTATGATTACACTTAATAATAACTTCATCATATGCATGTTAGGGTAGGATGCATTGCATGATGATTTTTGCATTAGAACTAACTGCATATGATGTTTATCATGATAGATTAGATATCATTTAGGTAAAAAAAAGATGCGTATCTTATTTCTTGTTAGTTTATCGGCTGACATTAAGCATGGGCGATCATAAGACACCATGAAAAACATGTTG
Source organism: Pinus taeda (assembly GCA_000404065.3). NCBI lineage: Eukaryota > Viridiplantae > Streptophyta > Pinopsida > Pinales > Pinaceae > Pinus > Pinus taeda. The sequence goes on from APFE031335559.1 coordinate 2,365, forward strand.
CTCCATGGCATTGATCTTTGACATGTGCAGATAACAGGTCTACGATGATCAAGAGATTGTTGGAGTTCTCGTGGCCTCCTGTTCGAGCAACCTCATCTACTTCTTCAATAGATCATGTCCCAGTTGGAGCTAGATGTTAGCCACCACTTTATGGGTGATATCCCTAGGAGAAAGTTTTCTCCATGATGAGCCTCAGGTGGCAGTGAACAACCCCTTGATGCCTCCTACTAGCTCATTGTTCCATTTCTCTGCCACCTGAGCCAGCCATGTGGTCCCTCACCCACCTGTATTGGTCGTATGATTGAAGGTGGGCCTCCCGAATATAAAGGTATGTCTTGTCATTTGGTAATTAAGTATTGGATTTTCTAGTATGGATTGATGGGGGGATTTAGCAGAAAGAGTAGGCTTAGTTTGTGCTCTTGTCCTGTTGATTTCTTTTGGTTGTTACCCTTGGATCTTTGTCCCGTGGAATCTCATTTATTAACCATTTGGTTCTAGGGTGGTACTAATTGGGAAACCCTGACTTTGGGTGTGTGGTCTTGCTCCCTTACCCACACATATTACTCCCTTTCCACTCACTATACCCTCATTCATCTTTTCTCCTGCCTGGGTCCACATTTCCATCTTGGGTCCACATAGGACCAACCTTCCTATCCCCTTCCCCCCACCTTGGGTTAGGCCTAGAAAGATGCCTCCGAGGTTGAAGAAATTAAAATAAAAAGTGAAAAGCATGATTAGCCATATTTAACAGGAAATTGTACCACAAAATGAAAAAGATGGCCGGGACAAAAATAATTAGCACGTGGGCAAAAGCCATTACATGAGCTCTACCCCAATCCATGGCCATCACCATGGTTCCATATGCCCTAGATGAGCCTCCTTTATCATTCAGGAACTCATTCCAACCCCTGGAGGGCGATGAACCGACCTACCTAAAGGGGCTAATCACTGCTATATCTTACACATCATGCTCTTGTCCTTTGAGCCCCGAGCAGTTAATTAAAGAAAATTTATAAAAGGAAAAAGGTATATAAAGAAGGGTGGAAAAATCAAGGTCGGGGCACCTCGTGTACCACGATTACTCCCTTCTATACATTATCTACCCATGTGTGGACTGCCCCTCTCATTCCCTATTCCATCTCACTTATTTGTCACTTTCCACCCCCATTAGAGGGATAGACCTTGGACATACTATCTGCTTTAAGAATTGAAACCATCTAATAAGGTACTTGGCTAACCCCCTTTGGAGATTGGAGACACTAGCACATGCCAAAGTCCACTACGGAAGGGCATGCCATCATGTAGTTCCAGGTTTGTTATCCATGATTTGTAATCTCTTTACTCGATTATTTTAATGATTGGTCGTACTAGAAGCCTTGGGGACATATTGGATCTTATGAAGGGTTGTAGGTGGTTTCCATTTGGGTTTGGTTTCACTACATGGGATCCTAACTGCCAAAGGTCCACATTGGCACATGTAGGGTGTGCATAAAGAGTCATGGGGCTCCACATTAGTAGACAACACTCCACAGATCTTCATGGATGCTCAGAGACTACTAGTGATCCACTTTTGGGATGATGGTGATATGCTTGGTACATTACGTGATGGGATGAGATCTTGGGGTAAGCCCAAAATCCCAATTCCATTAAAAACTCGAACCTGGGCCTGTGGGTTATGGCCCACAAGCCTAAATGGAAGCGGTTTAAACTGGAAACCTTTTAACTCATAGATGTGGACCTTCATTAAAATCGTGTTGTCCATACATAGGAGTCTACATAATCATTTCAAATAAACGATATACGTGCTAAGTATTAAGACCCCACGCTCAACCATAATACAATACACAGCAATATGTGGATTTTAAGATATAATATGGGCACCTCTATATACGTTGGCAGATCCGCCGATCCACCCAACTCCACCCATTGCCACCGCCTTTGACTAACTGTTCCGCTGGTCACTTATTAACGTTGTTCAACGACTGCTGACTCGATGGGCCAATTACAAACTTTATAATGAACACAGCTTCCGCCTTTATACTCCACCTTCAACAGACAATCACATATAACGTTTAAACGATATTAGACCGCCATCGATCCTGTAAGTGATCGATGCCGATCAACAAAATCACAATACGGGATTTAGCTTGTTTATAAAATACACACAGGCGTACACAACACTTGAACATGCTTTTATATATTATACAAACAGTTACAAATTAAGGCCTTTCAGCCTTAGAAACAAGCTCACGCTCGACTACATCTTGCTCACTCACAATTTTCCTCACCAAACAGATATATATATATATATTTCCACCCCTATCACATTACATTTATATAAAAAGCCTTAGATAGGAAGGATCGATCCGATCCTCTCCTGATTTTCCTCCAACTGAAAGCTCTCCAAAAAGCGTGCATGGTTGTTAACAATAGGAAGTTTATCCACTTTAAATCTACTTTAAATCTATTTTTCTGCTTTAAAGCAGACTTTCCTCTGTTTTTCTCCCTTCGTTCAGCTTCGCTGGTCCACGTTCTCCTCGCTCCGCTTGGATTCTTCCCTTTTTCTAAGGGTGCTGGATGCTCCTGCATCAGACTCCCTAGGCACAAAAATTTATGACCTCCTGGTCATATGCTTGTCCTGGTCTTCGTAATATCTTTAATTTAGATTGCTATACTTTATTCGTTTTGGTTCGTTTCTTTTCATTGTGAAAATATATTGTTGTTGCCACTTTAACCTCATTTTATTACAGTCAGAGGAATACTCTGTTTGCGCAGAGTGATTGTGACATTCTCTTAAGGGAACATTGGTTGGGTGTAAGGCCTTACCAATACGGGTCCTCAACACTGCTTCATAGAAAGCCATTACATTTGTTATGTGAGATCTCAGATGGATAGGAGTTGAACATTACAAGGCGAACTTAAGGGAGCGTCGGTTTCAAGTGGTCATCACGTGTTGAGTCTTGGAGCTCCGCGATAAGGAAAGGTTGAAGAAATTATTGGCACATTATTCCAGTTTCTTTGTGTTATAAATAGTCATATAGGATATGTGTGGCTGAGAATAGAAATGGCGATGGTGTAAATGAATTGAAAGACGGTTCGTAAAAGCCAGTCTTGGGCTTTTGAGGTCCGAAATTAAGAGGGTTAGGAGAAGCCTAGATCTTCTCTCTCAAAAACTACTGCTGTTGCACCTGGAACTTTCGAACCTGGTCTCTCCCTCACTGTGGGCCAGAATAGATGCATTCTCCGCACTAAAATCGGTGCGTTTGGAAGAGAGCAGAGGGTGTAAACAGGCCTCGAAGTTTCAGGTCTTAGCTCAGAAGTCGTCGAAGGAGGATTCGACAGCTGATAGCTCCCTTAGCCGTATTTCTATTTCTCAGAAGTCGGCCCTCCATTTTTGGGTTTCATCCATCTGTCAAGATGGCTCTATAGATCGCAGCGTAGTCCCTGCGTCTGGTCAGCCAAGATTCTGCTGCAGACCTTCCCCTTCATCTTTGGACCTCACAGATCTATCGGGTAGCTCTCACTCTGGGAATTCCCCTGGCGCCTGGGAGCAATCTTCTAGCGATTTGTCTATCCGTTCAGAACTGCCGCGTCGAGTCTCTGATATGGTAGACAATCGATGCCCGAGGTTTGCGGAGGCCGGGGGAGAGCAATCTCTTCTCGTTGACAAAGATGGGGCATCCACTGCTCCCTCGCAAAATAAAGGTGCTTCTCAGAGCAGCGGGAGCAGATTCCACGTACTTAACCTCCCGGGAAACTATGAGTTAAGTCTAGTGGGAGCAGAAAGCGTGGACAGTAACCTCTCCGTAGGCAGGAATGTACATGAGTCTTCTTCCTTGCCTGATAAGACGCATTACTGCCCTCAGAGCCCGAATGTGCATGTCAAAGGTGCGCCATTCGGATCAAACTCGCCCGCGACAGCCATTATAATTACAGGTAGTGTTGACCCAAGCTGGGAATCCAAAGAGCAGTATCAATCGCCCTGTCCCAGAGCTTTGTCCGACGGTTCATTTCTTGCCCACGAGGAAAGACGGTTTTCGTTTGGTGGGAGCATAGACAGCAATCCAGATCGCTCTGAGCTGGTAGCGAAGGTAAGTCGTTGTTCCATATCTGGTGCAGACTTTATTCATCTTGATAATGGTTATAACCATAAGGAGGCTCTTTTTAGTTTAAGTAATAAGTTAGATAATGGTAATTCATTCGCTAAAGCTAAGGTCGATAGCATGATTAACAATAATAAGAACAACGATAGCAATAATTTAAATATAGATATTATGATGAAAGGCTTATTTAATGATAATAATACTACGAATAAGATCAAATCACATATTAATAATAACAGTAATATGAATAAGAACAGTATCGATAATCTATATAATACCTATAATAATAGTATTTATAATGATAAAGTTAATAATTCACATGATCCTACGAATAATGAAGAGTCATACTATAATATTAATAAACAAGGTTCTAAGAATAATGTGGAGTCATTCCAAAACATTAACAAAGGGATGGATAAAGATAATAAGACTCTAAATAATGAATCTAATAATAGTATTTATTATAATAAAGTTAATAATTCTCACAATATTAATAAAGAGTCATACAATTACATTATTAATGAGATAGATAATGATTATAATATTGAGATAGATAATGATGATAATAAGATTCATAATAATAATGAATCTAACAACAACATTAATAACGAGTTAGATAATATGATTCCTAGTAATAGCATTAATCATCTTAGTATTAACGAGGATAATGTAGGCGATTCTAATATGTATTCGGAAAGCAAAGAGGGTCCTGACAGTATTAATGGGCAGGAGGGCCTCGGAAAAAAGGTCCCTCTTCCCTCGTCTTCGCGGAATAGTAAGGTTGTTAACCTTTCAAGCTATTCCTTCCCCCCGTCCGTCTTTGGTCTTTTAAGCAAGGGCTTAAACTTTGCCCTTGCCCCTAGAAAAATCCCTGTAGATGACATTATTTGTGACGTGGAGCACAGTATTAGAGATCTGCCTGATAATATTAGGGACACCATCAGACAAGATTGTGTTGTGGTTCTTAGGAAGGCTAAACCTCCTCGAAGGAACCTCTGTAAAGAGGAGTTCGATGCCTTAAAGTCCTTAAATCAGAATGAAGATATTGTGGTCCTTAAAGCGGACAAAGGTGGGGCTACGGTCATCCTCAACAAAGATGATTACCGTAAGAAGATGTTAGATCATCTTCACAATAGTGGCAGTTACAAGAAACTTGCCAAGAACCCTCTGAAGAAAATCTCTAAGACAGTGGCTCACGCTATCAAGTCTAGCATCTCGGTGGGTGCCCTATCCCGGAAGCTCATTGAGAGCAATCCCATCGCTCCTAGAATATACGGGGTGCCTAAAATTCACAAGGAAGGGGTCCCTCTGAGGCCTATTGTCAACACCATCGGGGGTCCAACCTACCTTCTAGCCAAGTTTCTGGCTCTCAAGCTGAAGCCCCTTGTTGGCCGCACTAAGTCCTTCGTGAAGGACTCTGCATCCTTCATCATGGTCTCAAGGATATTAGGCTGGACCCAGAGGACATTCTTGTCAGCTTTGATGTGGTCTCCTTGTACACGTGCATTCCTATTAAAGAGGCCATGGAAGTGATATATCGCCTAACAAATCCGGACACCGCGCGTCTGGTTGAGGTATGTCTCACTTCCACATTCTTCTGTTTCGAAGGTGAGTTCTTCGAGCAGACCTGTGGTGTTTCCATGGGTTCCCCCCCCTCTCCCCAATCGTAGCGAATCTTTTTATGGAAGATTTCGAAGCCCAGGCTCTTGCCTTGGCCCGTCTCCTTCCGAAGATGTGGAAAAGATATGTAGATGACACTAATGTCATCTGGCCCCATGGACATGAGGAGCTGGATCGTTTCCTGGAACACCTCAACAACCAGTCCTCAGCGATTAAGTTCACCATGGAAAAGGAAGTTAATGGCAACCTCCCTTTCCTGGATATTCTCATTTCTAGGAAGAAGGACAGCTCTCTCTCCCACACAGTGTTTCGTAAGAAAACGCACACAGAGCAGTATCTTCACGCTGATTCCCATCATTTCCCTGCTCAAAAGATGGGTGTTCTTAACACCTTGGCTACGCGTACCCTCAGGATTTCGGATAATGAAAGCCTGGATAGAGAGAGAACCCACCTCCTTGATGTCTTTGTGGATAACGGATATAGTAGGCACCTTGGTCGGAAGGCTTTCCTTACAGCTTCCAAAAAAGCTTTTATTAAGAAAGAGCCTAAGGAGCGCCACTCAGGTGTCCATCTTCCCTATATCCAAGGGACCACTGATAGGATTGCTCGGATCCTTAGAAAGTTTGATATTCCCTCAACCTTCAAGCCCCTCAAAACCATTCGTAATTCCATTCGGTCTGTGAAGGATCCTGTTAACCCCAAAGACATAAAGGGTGTTTATTTGATTCCTTGCTCTTGTGGGACACCCTATATAGGGGAAACAGGGCGCTCCATCCACCAGAGAATTTGTGAGCATGCAGCGGACCTGAGGCATGGAAGAACTAAGTCCTCAGCTTTAGCAGAGCATGCGGACAAGACTAAGCATCATGTCTGCTTTATCTCAGATATAGGTCCTTTTCCGGTTTTAGTAGTTTATTATTTAATTCATCAGGTTAGTATGATTAGTTTAGCTAAATTATGATATAGTCTAAGTGGTATAATGATAGCTTATATAGATATATAGTATATCTTGAAATAAATTAATATTTTAATAATTTTTAATTAAAACATATATTATAATTACTTACATAACTTAAATTATTCATTCCAAAGAAGTATTTCAAGCAATAATAATTTAAAAGTAAAAATAACCATTAATATTATGTTTTTCAAGCAAATAAAATTCTTTTAATATTTACTCATTTATTTTTATCCCTAATTTCTCTTATCTCTAGAAATATAATATAATATTATTATCTTAGTATTATAAAAATAATAATAGGACTAGATTTAATAATATATATAACTTAAATTATTCTTTCTAAAATATTAATTCAATAGTAAAATTTTTTAAATAACCATTATTTTATTTAAACAAATTAAATTTCCTTTAATAATATCCGCTCATATATTAATCATACCTAATTAAAACATTATATTATGAACTTTATATTATAAAAATAATAATTAGATTTAATTTATTAATATAACCTAATTTATCTTATCTCAAGAATTAAAATATTATATTATTAACTTAATATTATATAAATAATAATTAGATTAAATTTATTAATATAATTATGACCCTGGTCCTAAAGTCAAATATAGCTGTTATGTAGCCGTTGGAGTCTCTGCTCAGTCTATTTAACTTGCTAGGCCAGATCGGTTTCTTCAACTTGTCCTGACGATGAACCACACTGGTTGGTTCGAAACGCGTCGACAATGATCTTTTTATGTGATTTACGCAGAAGCTCTTTTGACAATTTACAGCCTATGCATTCGATGTTACGTGGAGTTAATCATAATATCCGTGACTCCCCTGATGGTAGCATGATATATATTTTCCAAATTACTGAAATGGGAAAATATGTATGGCAACTTTTTTCAAACCATCCGAAGCATTAGAAAAGTGTGCCGCGCAGAAAATTCCATGGAAAACTAACGTTATCAAGGTCAAAGAGCCTGGAGAGTCGTAGATCACAAAAATCTCTATGAATCAAGATAATCTTGTTTATCGCAATATGTTAATTTTTCAATTCAAAATTAGTACGTGTCTAAACACAAAAGGAGTAAAGAGTGAAATCCTGGATGTAGTATGTATGTCCTGGTCTAGTATTCGATGGCTTACTATCCATTAAGAATAAAGTTAGGACTTACCAGATCAGTTTCTCATATTATTTTAGGTGCATAGTTGGTTCGAACCAGTGTGAATTATATTTTTGGTATCATTGAAAATAAACGAAGCTGTCAGTTAATGAATGATACGCAGAGAGAAGAAGAAAGGGAAGCGGAGTCGGACATTGAGGAACTTGCTGTCAGACTAGGGAGATTGTCCCTAACGTTTGCACCCACACCATCACAGGTGGTATCAGAGCCATCAACTAACATTGAATTGAATCTCAGGAGCAGGAGAAGGATGGATTTCAGAGTTGGAAGGGGACGAGGACGTGGTGGAAGAGGACGGCTTGTTGTGAATGCTAAAATAATGGAAACCATAGAAGAGCTGCGAGCTAGATTGGATGCGTTAACCTCAGACATAAACATAGATGATGGAGATGTCAGTGAACCCGAAATTGAAGCTACATAGGAGGAAGCTGTACAGGTTAATCATGACATGAGGTTATTTCAGTCAGTGTTGAAATCCACAGCCAGGCCATGGAACCAATTAGTACCGGTATACCAAGGAGGACTGAATCCAGAAGAATTGATCGACTGGATTAATAGCATGGAGAAATTCTTCGATTATGAAGAAATGGAGGATGAGAAGAAAGTAAAGTTTGTTGTCACCAAATTAAAAGGCCATGCAGCGCTCTAGTGGGATGGTGTGCAGGCGGAAAGGAGGAGACTTGGTAAGCAGCCAATCAAGAATTGGAGTTGAATGGTAGCAAAGTTAAAAGGTAAATTTTTTCCCAGTAATTATCAGCAAACATTATTTAGACAAATGCAAAATCTTACACAGAGAGCTTTAACAGTGAAAGAAGATACAGAAGAGTTTTAGAAGGTGAGCATAAGAGCTGGAGAAGCCCAAGACACAGATGAGAAGGTGGCTAGATATATGAATGGCCTAAGGATGGACATTCAGGATGAGATAAGTCTGTTGTCTCCTAAAACAGTAGAGGAAGCTTATCAGATAGCGCTGAAAGCTGAGGAAAAACTCATGAGGAAGCAGTCTGCTAGAGAGAGAGGGACTTTCAGAGGAAAAGGAAGTCAAGGTTGTAGTGGGAGATCTACAGCACCTAAAGAAGGAGCTAGCAGTAGCTCAACCCAGCATGCACCCATAGGAGGTGATGGAAGAGGTAGAGGGAGTTTTTCTAAAGGAAGAGGAGGCAGAGAAATAAGATGTTACAGATGTAATAAGCTGGGACATAGAGCTTTTGAGTGCCCAGAGAATGCAGAAATAAAGCAAAGGAATGCAATTGTTGCTCCAGTTGAGGGAGAGGCACCAGTGGCAGCAGTAACATAAGAAGTAAATACACCAGAAAGAGGAGAATAGGAAGGTGACCCAAGCCTTTCAATACACAGTGAATTAAATTATGGAATACATAAACCCAGTTTAACAGGAAATTGATGATTCATGAAAACGCCGAGAGAAAAGTGTAATCATAATTCTTCTGGCACGCCCCTCTCCCTCCAAGCTTGGCGGCAACTTTATTTTTCTTTTACATTAATAAGGGATAGGTCTTCTCAGACCTTATCTATTACAAAAGCAGGCTTTTCATGGAATGATTAAAACGGAAAGCTTTATTACAGTTTGTCTATCTGTGAAAAAGATAGCATGTTTTATTCTCCACTCTTATCCTACTTTTTAACTGAAAAAGATAACATGTTTTATTCTCTACTCTTATCCTATTTTTAACTAAAAAACATAGAAATTGTAGGCTAAAGGATCCCACTCCCTTGCATGTAGATTTTTTTTTTTTTTTTTGGAATAAGTTTGAAGAATTTTCCCTCTCAGTCACATGCTCCTACATAATCATTTCATAACCTGGAGAAAAACAGCAAGCAACAGTAGGTGATGACTTGCAGAAAAAAGTGTGGGATCCTGGAAGACAAGGACAAAGACTTAAAACGCATGATCAAGAGATCACGATCATTTTCAACCTTGGGAGTCTGATGCAGGAGCATGTGACTCAGAGGGAAAAAGTCTTCCAACTTATTCCAAAAATAAAATAAAAAATATACAGGAAAGGGAGTGGGGTCCTTTAGCCTGCAATTTCTATGTTTTTTTTTTAGTTAAAAAATAGGATAAGAGTAGAGAATAAAACATACTATCTTTTTCACTTAAAAATAGGATAAGGGTGGAGAATAAAAGATGCTACCTTTTTCAGTTAAAAAAAAATAGAATAAGAGTGGAGAATAAAGCTTCACGCCTTAAATCGTTATGTAAAAACCCTGCTTTTGTAATAGGTAAGGTCTAAGAAGACCTATCCCTTATGAATGTAAAAAAAAATAAAGTGGTCGCTAAGCTTGTGAGAGAGAGAGAGGCGTGCTAGAAGAATTATGATTACACTTTTCTCTTGGCGTTCTCATGAATCATCGATTTCCTCTTAAACTGGATGTGTGTATTCAATAGTTTATTTGGACTATGTATTGAAGCGTTGAATGGTTATCTTTATATTTTTGTGAAGCACCGTACGATACATTTAAAGCATTTACCTCCATGCAAGCGGTGAAAACAATGCCACGAACGACAACTAGATAGTAGATGGGTTGCCCATACTCTTCATGCATCGGATATTGAATGCTCTATTGATTATTTTTTCATCATACGGCTGAAGGAATCTATTTAATTACAGGGCCAACTAGTTTTTCATCATACAGGTGAAGGAATCTCTGTAATTCCAGTGCCAACTTTCGTTTTCAATGCAGAAAAATATAAAATCCACTGTGCTGCTTTAGAAATCTGGTTAAATGAGCATCGAGACTATGGTGGTCCCTGTAGGATTTGCATTAAATTAGAAGGAAAGAAAAGGGAAGATACAAGTAAATACATGTAATCTACTTAAAGAAAATAGATTGATAAATCTTTATCTTGGAAGATTGCTGGCATATCTTAATTTTTCAGGATTCGTAAATCATTCACGTGTTTTATGATATTTAGACTAATAGAAGCTACGAGTGTAATTCCTATGCCATATGCATCATTTCTATATATGTAGAATGCGTTGGGCAAATTATAAATTGACATATCTTTGATATGATATGCGCTGCACCACAATTTTGTTCTGAGCCTTTACTTTTGTTAAAAAGAGGCTTAAGTGGAACATCCAAGTTTTATTATTGTCAATTAAGTATAGTTTGTGGTTTTAAGGAAAATAAATGAAGCTGTCAGCTAATGACTGATACGCTGAGAGAGGAAGAAAGGGAAGCGAACTCGGACATTGAGGAACTTGCTGTCAGATTAGGGAGATTGTCCCTAACGTCTGCACCCACAACCAGGCCATCATTAGTGGTATCAGAGCCATCAACTAACATTGAATTGAATCTCAGGAGCAGGAGAAGGATGGATTTCAGAGTTGGAAGAGGACGAGGACGTGGTGGAAGAGGACGGCCTGTTGCGAATGCTGAAATAATGGAAACCATAGAAGAGCTGCGAGCTAGATTGGATACGTTAACTTCAGACTAAAACATAGATGACGGAGATGTCAGTGAACTTGAAATTGAAGCTACAGAGGAGGAAGCTGTACAGGTTACTCCTGAGATGAGGCTCTTTTAGTCAGCGTTGAAATCCACAGCCAGGCCATGGAACCAATTAGTACTGGTATACCAAGGAGGACTGAATACAGAAGAATTGATTGACTCGATTAATAGCATGGAGAAATTCTTCGATTATGAAGAAACGGAAGATGAGAAGAAAGTAAAGTTTGCTATCACCAAATTAAAAGGCCATGCAGCGCTCTATTGGGATGGTGTGCAGGTGGAAAGGAGGAGACTTGGTAAGCATCCAATAAAGAATTCGAGCAGAATGGTAGCAAAGTTAAAAGGTAAGTTTTTGCCTAGTAATTATTAGCAAACATTATTTATACAAATGCAAAATCTTAGACAGAGAGCTTTAACAATGAAAGAATATAAAGAAGAGTTCTATAAGGTGAGCATAAGAGCTAGAGAAGCCCAAGATACATATGAGAAGGTGGCTAGATATATGAATGGCCTCAGGATGGACATTCAGGATGAGATAAGTCTGTTGTCTCCTAAAACAGTAGAGGAAGATTATGAGATAGCGCTGAAAGCTGAGGAAAAACTCATGAGGAAGTAGTCTGCCAGAGGGAGAGGGACTTTCAGAGGAAAAGGAAGTCAAGGTGGTAGTGGAAGATCTACAGCACCTAAAGAAGGAGCTAGTAGTAGCTCAACCCAGCATGCACCCATAGGAGGTGATGCAAGAGGCAGAGGGAGTTTTTCTAGAGGAAGAGGGGGCAAAGAAATAAGATGTTACAGAGGTAATAAGCTGGGACATAGAGATTTTGAGTGCCTAGAGAATGCAGAAACAAAGCAGAGGAATGCAATTGTTGCTCCAGTTGAGGGAGAGGCACAAGTGGCAGCAGTAACAGAAGAAGTAAATACACCAGAAAGAGGAGAATCTCTGGTAATTAATAAAGTCCTACTTAAACCAGCAAAGGAGATGGTTGAACCACAACAAAGGAAGACTTTATTCTAGACAGTGTGCAAAGTCCAAGGGAAATGTTGCCAGATGATCATTGATAGTGGTAGCACTGATAATTTGGTTTCTACAGAAGTAGTGGAGAAATTAAAGCTGAAGACAATGAAGCATCCAACACCTTATAAGGTGTCATGGTTGAAAAAGGGACATCAACTGCTGGTAAGTGAACAGTGTGAAGTGGAATTTCAAGTGGGAAAGTACAAAGATAAAATTGTTTGTGATGTGATGCCTATGGACGTGTGTCACATATTGCTTGGAAGACCTTGGCAATATGACAGAGGAGCCATACATGATGGGAATAGAAACACCTACAAGTTTGGAAAGGATGGTGTCAATCATACGTTGCTGCCTCTGCAAGAAGAAGATGTACCGGGACAGAAGACTGAACCAAAAACTCTATTACTTGGAGGAAAGGAATACTTGAAGTAGATGATGGATGTACAATTGAGACGGGAGGAACTTAGAGAAGCTGAGTTCGAAGAGGAGGTTTCCATTGGTGAAACAGAGGAGAAGACCATTTATGATTTCTTGAGTTATTGGGTAAATCCAGATTAGTTGGATAATGTAAAACCGTGTATTTTTGTAGCTGACAATTGTGATGTGATTACAGGTTTTACTGAGGAGGATGTGCAATCTTGTGAAACTGTTACAGCACAAGAGGAAGTTCTTATGGATGCAGAAGAAGTGGATCAGTCCGTAGAACGGATAAGTGAAGCAACATTTGAGACTGTTGAACTTTGTGATTTTCAAACTGAAAGTTTGTGTGTGAATGCAGGGACTATAAGTGATGATGGTATGCTTCAACAATGCCACAGAGAAATTGCATTGTTGGAATATTTGTTGGAAAATCTAGAGTATGACAGGGAGATTGCAGAAGAAAGAGTTCAGTGCAATGAACAAGAGGAAAAAGACATCATGGAAACAAATGGTATGAGAGGAAGACTAGTTGATAGTCTTGAGAATTCTTTAGAGAATTCTTTGGGCAGAGAGAATCAGCACACTGATGTGCTGATTGAGATGGAGAATTCAGAACAGCATACTGAAATGCTGGTAGAGGGAAGTAAGGCACTGATGCCTTATGATTTTTGTTTTAAAAAGTGTTTTGTGAATGCAAGTATTATTGCAGGTGTTGAAAAACATTTGACTCAGTGGACCAGTCAAATGAAACAGAAAGACGAGAATTCTGTGGAAATTTCTAATCCATGGGATGAGGACCTTATGTTGCTGGAAAGGATGTTGAATGATCAAAATTCAGTGTAGAAAGAATCTCAATTTTAGAATTGGGACTTGCAGATGCATAGAGGTGAAGATAGCAAAAAGGAGTACACAAAGTACCAGTCCAGTAAGTTGCTAATAGGAGAAGGCAAGGAAGAAGTTTTCCGTTGAAGAAGACAAGAGGGCATGGATGATTGGGTGGCAGTAAGAAATGAGAAGGTAAGAATGGAAACAAGTATAGAAGAAAGAAGCCAGCAAGTGACGGTAAAAATTGAATGAGTAAGAACTGAGCAAGCCATATTAGCTCAACAGGAAGCAAGAAATCAGCAACTTGAAGATTTATTGGACAAGGAAAATGAATTAATCAGAAGAATCATGTTGAAAGTGTCTGAGAGGAAGACATCAGCAAGAAAGAGAACCGGCAGAAGCAGCAACAAAATGAAAACAGGGACAAGTTGTGAAAGTGCAGCTAGTGGAGCAAGACAGCATAAGATATGGAGACCTAGAGAAAAGTAGCAAGCAACAGCAGACGATGACTTGCAGAACAAAGTGTGGGATCCTGGAAGACAAGGACAAAGACTTAAAACGCATGATCAGGAGATCACGATCATTTTCAACCTTGGGAGTCTGATGCAGGAGCATGTGACTCAGAGGGAAAAAGTCTTCCAACTTATTCCAAAAATAAAATAAAAAAATCTACAGGCAAGGGAGTGGGGTCCTTTAGCTTGCAATTTTTATGTTTTTTTTTAGTTAAAAAATATGATAAGAGTAGAGAATAAAACATGCTATCTTTTTCAGTTAAAAATAGGATAAGGGTGGAGAATAAAACATGCTATCTTTTTTCAGTTAAAAAAAATAGAATAAGAGTGGAGAATAAAGCTTCATGCCTTAAATCGTTATGTAAAAAGCCTGCTTTTGTAATAGGTAAGGTCTGAGAATACCTATCCCTTATGAATGTAAAAAAAAATAAAGTGGCCGCTAAGCTTGTGAGGGAGAGAGAAGCGTGCTACAAGAATTATGATTACACTTTTCTCTCAGCGTTCTCATGAATCATCGATTTCCTGTTAAACTAGATTCCTGTATTCAATAGTTTATTTGGATTGTGTATTGAAGCGTTGAATGGTTATCTTTATATTTTTGTGAAGCACCGTACGTTACATTTAAAGCATTTACCTCCATGCAAGCGGTGAAAACAATGCCACGAACAACAACTAGACAGTATATGGGCTGCCCATACTCTTCATGCATCGGATATTGAATGCTCTATTGATTAGTTTTTCATCATACGGCTGAAGGAATCTCTTTAATTACAGGGCCAACTAGTTTTTCATCATACAAGTGAAGGAATCTCTGTAATTCCAGTGCCAACTTTCATTTTCAATGCAGAAAAATATAAAAGCCACTGTGCTTCTTTAGAAATATCTACAGCTTCTAGGTTGAAGCAATTATTGGCACATTATTCCAGTTTTTTTGTGTTATAACTAGTCGTATAGGGGATGTGTTGCTGAGAATAGAAATGGCGACGGTGTAAATGAATTTAAAAATACAATTTATAACCTCTGCATTCGATGCTATGCGGACTTAATCATTAATATCCGTGGCTCCCCTCATGGTAGCAGGCCATGTGATAGCACCGGCATCTTGGTATCTGGCAGGGAATCTGGTTAAATGAGCATCGAGACTATGGCGGTCCCCGTAGGATTTGCATTACGTTAGAAGGAAAGAAAAGGGAAGATACAAGGAAATACACGTAATCTACTTAAAGCAAACAGATTATAAATCTTTATCTTGGAAGATTGTTGGCATATCTTAATTTTTTAGGATTCGTAAATCATTCACGTGTTTTATGATATTTAGACTAATTGAAGCTACGAGTGTAATTCCTATGCCATATGCATCATTGCTATATATGTAGAATGCGTTGGGCAGATTATAAATTGACATATCTTTGATATGATATGCGCTACACCACAATTTTGTTCTGAGCCTTTACTTTTGTTAAAAAGAGGCTTAAGTGGAACATCCAAGTTTTATTATTGTCAATTAAGTACAATTTGTGGGTTTTAAGGAAAATAAATGAAGCTGTCAGTTAATGACTGATACGCTGAGAGAAGAAGAAAGGGAAGCGGACTCGGACATTGAGAAACTTGCTGTCAGATTAGGGAGATTGTCCCTAACGTCTGCACCCACAACCAGCCACTTTACTGCATCTTTTAATACAAATAAATTTTCGTGAGCAAGCTTATACATAGTACAAATTCTGGAATCATTGAAAAAACACAAACGAGCACTAAATCTATATAATAAATGCGCATTTCTTCAGGAAATTGACATAAAAATATGCTAATTCTAGGTTCCGGATTTAAGCAAGAATCTTGGTATCAGATCCCTAGTCGTCGTCATCAAGAACACTTTGTCGCCTCTGGATAGTTACTTTAGTCAACTTCTAAGTTTGCTCATTAATCTGTTCAAGCAATGCTATAAGCCTCTCTTCGGAAACATTCTCAGTTATCTGGCCCATTTGGCACCACGCAACAAAAAATCTTCAACTCCTCTGGCTTTATCAGGTTTCACTAAAGCGATCCTGGCAATTCGTTCTCTAGCCTGAGAAGAGAGAATCTGGCTCAACATCAATTGTCTCCTTTTATTTGCTTCACAATCATATATTTTCTTCATTACACTGCTGAATTTTGTAGAGATCGGAACCCATAGCAAAACCGTCGATCTTTAACACTAGATCCGATAACTAATGGAAATCGCTCTTAAATGAGGGCCTTGAGTTTATATTTGACCAACAATATATGTGAAATGGAGAGAGGATCGGTATTAAGTGACAAAGTTGGCTGGCCGCCGTCACAATGAAAAGGAAAAAAATATAAATTGCTCCAATACAAACAGTAAAACATCAAGCGGAGAATGTTGGAAATAATACTGAGAGGGGGGGTGAATCAGTATTATCAAGATAATTATTCCTTTTTCAAAAACAACTGATATATGCTACTTCAGTTTAATGAACCTGCGTATATACGCGATTATGCAGAAGGAAACCAGCGTATGCAAAACAAGCTTTTACTTTACTTAATCTTTCTGATGATGGTTGTTAATCTGTGATGCAGAATCAAATAACAGTAACCAGAGACAGTAAAACAGAGCAGAAAGACAGTCACACACAAGAACACAAGAGATAAGGTGGCAACCCAATGTGGGTGAAAACCACCTGCTGCAATTCGTCTCTATCTTCTTTTCAATTAGAAACTTCTTTTACAATATACTGGTGCAGTCTTTTTACCAGTATGCAGGTCGCAACCTGCAGAGAGCTACAACCCTCTATCATTTTCTAGGCTCTCCTGGAAGGGAGCTACAACCCCCTTAGCTCTTGCACTAGCCAAGATACTAGTACGTAGGTGCTGGCATACAGAAGGCTACAACCTTCTCTTTCTTCCAGGGACCACGTTTCATCAATTTTCAGACTGGATCCATGAACATCATCAAGAAATTCTTCATCAACCAAACTCCTTTTCACCAACTAGATCTGAAATCAAGTAGATACTTCTCTGCCAGCTGTACCCAAAACACAGTACCAGAAACCACACAACAGAACCCAGAACACAACAGCAATAAGCAGAAACAGCTAGATCACAACTTAAAGAAAATACGCAATTTCAACAATCTGCAACTTGTGTGCATACGCATCTGCGTAGGGAACAGCCTGCGTATACACGCCTTTACTTCACCTAAACTGCGTGGATACACGCCTTCGCTTCACAGAACCTGCGTACAGATCTATAAAGGGAAACACACTCTTCCATATATTCAATCACTAATTAACCCAGATTATCAGACTTATAGATCAAACAAGCGCCACATCTAACAGATCAAAATCATACAAAGATACTATCATCCAGGCTTAAAGATTATGACCCATGAATAGAACTTATCCTTCCTTTTGCACTAAGGTTCCTCCTTCCTTCAGATCCAGATCTGCATCACCACCCAATATACCAGCTCTACCACGTTATCAGATCTTCAATAATAATTTAGATGGTAATTTGTCACAAGATCTCCTTCCTCTTTTATAGCCTTAGGCCTTCCCCAATACCATTGTCCAAAACCATAGCATTTCAATACCATGAACCCAAAACTAGGGATCAACACATCTGACGAGATGCCATGGTCCAAAACATAGGTTCAAGTTCCAAGATCTAACTGCCATGGACCAAAAGAATGATCCCCAACATATACGCCCTTTTGTAATGTATAACCCACGTGTATACGCATCTTCTTCTAGATGAACCTGCGTATATGTCTTTTTCTACTTTCTGAGCGCCTGTACTGAGATCTGTTACCAAAGAAGGTTGCCATCAAGGACAACACCTGTGCCATAGCTCCAAGCCTATGCCATAATGCCAACAATCTCCCCCTTTGGACTTGATGGAAACACCAAGATCATTCTCCCCCTTTGTCATCAAGGGAAAAGGGTTGTGCTCCCCCTGAGTACATGCTGAAATCTCTGTCCTGCTGTGCTGACCATGCTCCCCTTGACTATAGGCAAGATCTACAAAAGGATGTTCTTTAAGAAGAACCAAGACTTATGCAACAATACAAGACCTTCCTATCACCAAAAAGACTTAATACATACATCCATTACCCAACCAAGTGGGGATCATCCATCCAACCAAGTGGAATACATCAGAAATTTACATATGATGACCAAATACATTACATCTTCATCCCAGGCAGAGTGGGGAAACCAATATAGGCCGTTACATGACCTTGACACCATATAAGAAAGAGATACATGACATAGAGACGAATATTTAAAACATGACTTATAAAGGTCATCAACAACTGATAGCAGCAACAATTGTCAATCATCATTCAGATCAGCAACCAAGATTTCCTTCTGTTCGCCGTCTGCCTTTGTTCCACCTGAAATCAACAACAGCTATGAACTAGAACCAAAAGCTTCTAAAATAATGCCAACAATGCATTATTAGAAGATTATTTTCTCCCCCTGAACCTGTGTCGGATGGTCTCTGTCAGACCCACATCATAATATCTTCAACCAAAGCCTGCTCCTTCTGATATCCATCAAGCCTCCATATACGCGACTTTCTCTGTAAAAACCAGCGTATGTACGCGGATACTCCTTATCCAACATGTGTACACCCATTTTTCTCTGAAACTGATAAGATTTAACAGCAAGATGATACATCAACAACTCCCAGCTTCTATCTGAGATATTCAAAAGTTTCCCTGGGCAGTGATTTGGTGAAAATGTCAGCAACTTGTTCCTTAGAAGGAACATACTCCAATTTGACCTTTTGTTCCAACACTTGTTCCCAAAGAAAGTGATACTTGATTGGTATGTGCTTGGTCTTTGAATGCATGAGAGGAGTTTTTGAAATGTTGATTGCACTTGTATTATCACATAAGATGGGGATAGGTGGTGTACAAGTGATTTTAAAATCCTGCAAGGTCTGCATCATCGAAAGGAGTTGAGTGTAACAAGATGCAGCTGCCACATATTCTGCTTCAGCTCTAGATAAGGCAATTGAACTATGTTTCTTGCTGAACTAGGATACTAATCTGGAACCCATAAAGAATGCTCCACCACTTGTGCTCTTCTTGGTCATCCACGCTTCCGGCCCAATCTGCATCTGTATAAGCATGAAGTGTGAGATCTGTATCTCTAGGATACCATAAGCCATAGTCTTGAGTCCCTTGAAGATATTTGAAAATTCTCTTCACTGCTTGAAGATGAGTTTCCTTTGGATTTGCCTGAAATCTCCCAACTATTCCCACTGCATGCGTGATGTCTAGTCGGGTACCTGTTAAATAAAGTAAACTTCCAATCATAAACCTGTAGGTTGGTTGATGCATAGCTGTTGATTCATCATTTGCACTGAGACTGCATCTTGTAACCATGGGGGTACATACTGGTTTTGCATCTTCCATGCCATATTTCTTCAAAATCTGTTTGAGATACTTGGTTTGAGACAAGAAGATCCCGCCTTCATTTTGATGGATTTGCAACCCAAGAAAGTATGTCAGTTCTCCAAGCATAGACATTTCGAATTCTTTTTGCATCACCAATGAAAAATTTTGATTCATAGCATCTTCATTGCTGCTGAAGATAATGTCATCTACATACACAACAAGTATTAGCAATTTGTCATTTTCAAATTTTAAATAAAGATTGCTATCGGCTGATCCTTTTGAAAATCCTTGTTGATGAAGATATTTGTCCAATCGGTAGTACCAAGCCCTTGGAGCTTGTTTAAGACCATAGAGAGCCTTTTTCAGTCTGCATACAAGATTTGGATCATTCCCAAGGATGAAACCATCTGGTTGCTCAATGTACACTTCTTCTTCTAAGTCCCCATTCAGAAAGGCAGATTTTACATACATTTGAAAAACTTTGAAATTCTGAAAGCTTGAGAGAGCAAGGAACATTCGGATGGCCTCAAGTCTAGCAACCAGAGCAAAAGTTTCTTCAAAATCTATCCCTTCTTGTTGAGCATACCCTTTACAAACAAGTCTAGCTTTGTTTCTAATAACTTCCCCATTCTCATTCAACTTGTTCTTGAAGATCCATTTTGCCCCTATGACATTCTTATCTTTTGGTCTAGGAACCAACTCCCAAGTGTTGTTCTTTTCAATCTGCTCAAGTTCTTCATCCATTGCCTTGACCCAGCTTTCATCTTTGCATGCCTCTTTTATATTTTGTGGCTCAGTGGAGGAGAGAAATGCCAAATAGCTTGAGGCATCTGCAATTGTTCTTCTAGTTTGTACACCTGCTTCCTTTTGCCCCAAAATCTGAGATTCAGGATGATTTTTCTGAACATACCTAGATGGAGTCTTCTCTTCAATCCTTATCTGTTCCTCTGGTGCCTCTTGAGGTTCATCTTCATCATCTATCTGATTTGGAGAGTAGTTTTCATCTTCTTAGATATCTTCATGATTTACTTCCTTAGGGATGTATCCTTTTTCATCAATCACTACGTCAATGCTGTTAACAATTCTTCTGAGTCTTTTGTTATAACACTTATATGCTTTGCTGTAGGGAGAATATCCAAGGAGAATTCCTTCATCTACTCTGGGTTCAAGTTTGCCAAGCTGTTCATCAGTATTCTTAATATATCATTTGCTCCCACAAATTTTGAAGTGCTTTATCGAAGGAGTTTCACCATACCAAAGCTCATGCGGAGTTTGAGTGCTGTTTACTCTGACATTAGTTTTGTTGAGAATAACTACCGCAGCATATGTAGCTTCACCCCAGAAGGTTGCAGGAGTTCCAAATTCATCAAGCATAGCACGAGCCATTTGTTGGATAGCTCTGTTCATCCTTTCTGCCACCCCATTTTGCTGAGGAGTCCTAGCTGTAGAAAATTCCCTTCTTATTCCATGCTGTTCACAGAAATCAAAAAATTCATTTGATGTAAACTCCCCACCTCTGTCGGACCTGAGACACTTAATTTTGTAGCCTGATTCATTTTCAGCCGAGGCTTTGAAAGATTTGAATTTTTAGAATGCTTCGTCTTTGTGTTTCAAAAGTCCTAACCAAACAAACCTGGAGAAATAATCAATAAATAATATCAAGTATTCTTCTCCTCGAGGCGACCTTTTCCTGAATGGACCACACACATCTGTATGCACTAGCTCCAGAGGCCTGCTGGCTGATCCTTCCTTCTCAGGGAAGTTAGTTCTGGTTTGCTTCCAAAACTGACATGATTTGCATATGGTGTTGTCTGGTATTTTGATGTCTGGAAGACCACGAACTGCCTGATACTTACATGCTTTCCTTATTTGAGAAAAGCTTAGATGCCCCAATCTTCGGTGCCATAACCAGTGTTCATCATTCTTGCTCAGATAACATTGTTGTTCTCCTTCTTCAAATATGTATAGATTGTTTGGAGTTCTTTTGCCTTTGATTACTGTTCTTCCTGTATCAAGATCACAAACCCTGCACCCATCTGATCGAAATATCACCTCGGTCCCATTATCACACATCTGACTGACACTTAATAAATTATGCTTCAAACCATCAACATACAGAACATTTCCAGCTTTGACATCCTCCTTCAACTGAGCAATGACTTTTCCTTTTATGGTTGCTGGGGTATCATTTCCAAAAGAAACTTTCTTTCCCTTTTCTAAAGCAGTATAAGATTCAAGTTTTTCTTTATCACCTGTCATATGCTTCGAACATCCGCTGTCGATGTACCATTGATTTTCTTGCCCTTCTGCATATAAGGCTATCCCACATCTGTCCGGTTGTGGTTCCTTCATTCTCCATGTTTTGGCACTTGAGATTTGTTCCTTTTGAGTTGTCTTCCAAAACCTGCTGCTGCATTCATAATCTTCATGACCAAAATTATTGCAAATAGAACATTCAATTTCACTTTCAAGGGCGGAAAAGTTGTTACAGGTCCTCTTCGTGATTTCAGGCATACTTCTGGGTTGCATACTTCTTTGTTTTTGAGCTTCTCTAGTCATGATAGTCTTATAGGCAACACATTAAGCTGCTTTGTGACAAAAGTTATGGCAAGAGAAACATTGGCCATTGAAGAAATTCCTGCGACTATCATCCTACCGATTATAGTTTCTACTGCCATCCATTCTTGAAGAAAATTGGGAAGATTTTACCTGTGGATGATTGTAGCTTTTGTTTGTCCTTAAGGTAGCATGCCCCCGATTTTCTTGATAGTCTTTGTTCATCTTTGAAGAAAGCTGTCCCTGATTTACCTGATGACTTCTATTATGCCTTTTCTCACTCCTTCTAGTTGCATCAAGATAACTTTTAGAGGTGGAAGCTTGAGATGCTTCTCCATTATACCCCAGACCCGTCTTGATTAGAGGGGAATGTTGCACACTGATAATCTCATCCAAAGTTTCAGATCCTTTAACAAATTTAAGATTAAGGGACTTTGTTTTCTCAATTTCTTTTCTAAGGCCAACAATTTCACATTCTAATTTCTCAAGATATTTTTCTTTTTCATCAAGATGAGTTTACAGAGTATTATTGATCATATTGCTTTCTTCTAAGCATCTTTTGAGAGTAAAAATCTCATCATAAAGTTTGTCCACATCTATAGCATCCATATAATCCTCATCTTCAAAGGCCATCAAAAGTTTATAGCGATTACCTTGTTCATCTTCATCGCTATTAGATAGTCCATCACTGTCTTCATGAGTGTAGTAGCTTTTCTTATTTGCATTCTGTTTCATGTTCCATCTAACAGGTTCCTTCCCTTTGTCAATCTTATCCTTGTGAGGACATTTTGCAGCATAGTGACCTACTCTTCCACAAGCAAAGCATTTGAATGGTAACTTACCTTTGAATCGTCCAGTGCCCCATTGAAGATTTTTGACAAAATTTGATTCCTCTTCTTCTTCCGATATGTGTCTAGACTCATAGTAGTCTCCTTTGCTAGAAGCTTTGAAGGCAGCTTCTCTCTTGTCTGATGGTCCTCCTTTCCTCATTTCATATGCAGTTAGAATTCCATGCAGCTGTGACATTTTAAGATCTTGAAGCTTTTCCTTTTCTTCTATAGCTTAAACTTTAGATTCAAACCTAGGGGACAAAGATCTTAGAACTTTTTCAACTACAACAACCTCCTTTACTTCTTCACCCAAATTTTTCATGCAATTAACAATCTCATCTACATGAAGAAAATAGTTAGCCACACTTTCATCATTGTACATCTTGATATTTTCATACTCAATTCTGAGGGGTTGAAGTTTTGCTCGTTTTACCTGCTCATCTCCTTCATAGCTCAGAACAATATTGTCCCATATTTCCTTAGCAGATTTATACTGCATAACTTTGACAAATTCAGATTGTGATAGACATCCCAATAGAGTATTGACTGCCTTTGCATTCGTTTCATATTTCTTCTTCTCAGCCAGATCTGTGGGAGTTGATGCTGGAAAAGTATATCCTGTATCGATGATATCCCATACTTCAGTACCCAGAGATTGAAGATAGGCAGTAACTCTTACCTTCCAATATACGAAGTTTGTCCCATCAAAAATTGGTGGCCTGATAGATGCTTCCCTCTCGTAGTTGCTCAAGATGAAAGATCTTC
Organism: Pinus taeda; assembly: GCA_000404065.3. NCBI lineage: Eukaryota > Viridiplantae > Streptophyta > Pinopsida > Pinales > Pinaceae > Pinus > Pinus taeda. The sequence continues at coordinate 26,031 of APFE031335559.1, forward strand.
CTTCAAGTGATCAAGATTCTTCAGAACGACCTGCTCTGATACCAATTGTTGGAAATAATAATGAGAGGGGGGGGTGAATCAGTATTATCAAGTCAAATAATCCTTTTCAAAAACCAAATTGTATATGCTACTTCAGTTAATTCAACTCGCGTATATACGCAACTATTCAGAAGTAAACCCGCATACACAGAGCAAACTTTTAATTTACTTAAACTTTCAGATGATGTTTGTTAATCTGAGATGCAACATCAAATAAACAGTAATCAGAGATAGTAAAACAGAGCAAAAAAACAATCACACACAAGAACACCAAATATAAGGTGGAAACCCAATGTGGGTGAAAACCACCTGCTACAATCCATCTCTATCTTTCTTTAAATTAGAAACTTCTATTTACAATGTACTGGTGCAGTCCTTTACCAGTACGCAGGCTGCAACCTGCAGAGAGCTACAACTCTCTCTCATTTTCCAGCTTCTCCTGGAAGGGAGCTACAACCCCCTTAGCTCTTGTACTAGCCAAGATACTAGTACGTAGGTGCTGGCCTACAGAAGGCTACAACCTTCTCTTTCTTCCAGGGACCACGTTTCATCAATTTTCAGATTGGATCCATGAACACCAAACAATCATCAAGAGATTCTTCATCAACCAAACTCCTTTTCACCAACTAGATCTGAAATCAAGTAGATACTTCTCTGCCAGCTCTACCCAAACACAATACTAGAAACCACACAACAGAACCCAGAACTCAGCAGCAATAAGCAGAAACAGCTAGATCACAACTTAAAGAATATACGCTATTTCAACAGTATCTAACTTGCGTGCATACGCATATGCGAATGGAACAACCTGCGTATACGCGCCTTTACTTCCCCTAAACTGCGTGTATACGCACCTTCGCTTCACTGAACCTGCGTATAGATCTATAAAGGACAACACACTCTTCCAGATATTCAATCACTAATTAACCCAAATTGTCAGACTTATAGATTAAACAAGCGCCACATCTAGTAGAACAAAACCATACAAAGATACTGTTATTCAGGCTTAAATATTATGACCCATGAATAGAACTTATCCTTTCTTTTGCGCTAAGGTTCCTCCTTCCTTCAGATCCAGATCTGCATCACCACCCAATATACCAGCTCTAGCACTTTTTCAGATCTTTAATAATAATTCAGATGGTGATTTGTCATAAGATCTCCTTCCTCTTTTATAGTCTTAGGCCTTCCCCAATACCATGGTCCAAAACCATAACATTTCAATACCATGAACCCAAAACTAAGGATCGAGACGTCATGGTCCAAAACATAGGTTCAAGTTCCAAGATCTAACTGCCATGGACCAAAAGAATGATCACCAACATATACGCGTTTTTGTAATGTATAACCTACGTGTATACGCGCCTTCGTCTAGATGAACCTGCGTATAAGTATTTTTCTACTTTCTGAGTGCCTGAACTGAGATCTGTTACCAAAGAAGGTTGCCATTAAGGACAACACCTGTGCCATAGCCCCAAACCTATGCCATAATTCCAACACTTTATGTGCAATGCTTATCCTAATATATTTCAATAGATTGAGCTGAACACTGAGGATGGTGTTTTGCATGCGAGAGGGGAGATGTAACACCCTTGTGAAAACTTTATTAAAGTTATTGTTGTCAGTTTATTTGTTTTATTTTATTTACCATATAAAATCAATGACTCGTGGCTTGGAAAAGGCCTAACAAAGGTTTTTGGTGAAAGATAATTAATTTCAAAAAGAATGTTTTGTTGTTGTTGTTTTTCTAAACTTCCAGACAGTTGGGACAATTATCGATCCCACCCATCCATAGAGAAGAAGGAAAAAATACCTCCATCTTAGTGGTAAAATGATCCAAATAAATCAAGGGAAGTTGGAGGGTCGAGAAGAGAGAAGGGTTGGAACCGAAGAACATTGTACATGACTGTGAATGTGGGTAGGACACTGTCATACCAAGGTGTTCTTAAGATGAGCTTAGAAGTAGTGGAACCCTTGGAAGAAACCTTGTGGGTTGAAGTTATGAACTGGAGAGGTATGTTCTTGATGTTCATAATTTCTTAGAATAATATTGAGTTCCTAAACTGTTTGGAGGGGAAAAGGCTCTGGGGAGAGACTGGATGTCATTCCCAATCTCACAATTGGGTGGTGAGGTTTTCCTAATAGAATTCTTCCGATAACCAAGATTTTGATAGATAAGTGCTTTATAATTTTTTTTCTTTCTTGTGATTGAATAATAAATCCTGTGCTGCTTTATGAAATTGAAATTCTATTACTAGATTCTGAAGGATTTTCCTAGTTTTTAGAAAGAAGATATTTGTAAATAAATCAGATTTAACCTATAAAACCAATCAGTATCTTCATTGTGAGTATTTTATTTATATTTAAGGGTTAGGTATGAGGAAGTTCTATCATATTGAGTTCAAACACATAATTTTTGAGAGACAGAAGTGGTGGAAAATTGTCAATACCAACCAGGTGCAAAAAACGAACCTAGATTTTCCTTAGAGTAACAGACTTGATTTTGGCCAGAGATTGAAAGAAGGAAAATAAAATTATGTGGTTAAACCCTAAAACTTAACCTAGTCTCTATATGGTTGAAATCTTCGACATTAAACGAGGAGGAAGAATCTCCTGAGTTTCGGTAATGTGATCCTAGTTACTCTAAGTCCAGCTCTTTTGTCAGTATGCACAAACCCCATAAATAGTAACGAAATTGAAACAAGATTCTAATATGATCAAGGTAACTTTCAAGAAATAAAATATTAAGAAAAATTTCAAATAAACCTTTCCATCCATTCTTAGTATGCTAAAAAAAACAATTCCATTAAACTATTATATGGAACCAAAAACAAATCTTGCACTGAGACTTGACTAAATTATGGGCTACTTGTTAGGTCCCTATAATGCTAGTGATTACCACATTACTATTGTAGTTTTATCCATTATTAATATTGTTGTGCCCCTATTGTCCCCATATTGTTATTATTGTGCCCCATAGAATCCCTCTATTGTTATTTTTGTGCCTTTATATTATTATTGTTAGGTCGGCTGGGTTATATTCTGAATCCTTAGACTCCTATATATAGAAAGGAGGTTTTGTCATTTGAATCATAAAAGAATCATTCATTTGTATAATGTAAAGGAGGTTTCCCCCTCGAAGAGGCTCAATTATAAGGCATTGATCTATCTTTTCTATATTTTGTGAGTTGGTTTCATAACATTTGGTATCAGAGCTTTGGATTCTAGGGTTTCGCTGCTCCAAATAGTTCATCGTGGTATTTTCGCTATAACTTGTTTTCTTTGACGTTTCAGAAGCAAAAAAAAACCCATTTGAGAACAAATCATATTGAACCTCAGGTCTGAATTTCAAATCTTTTCGCACTACATTTGTGGAGATATGATCTGAGGAAGTTGGTCTTTTTTGCAGACTCCTGAATTACATTCCAAAAAGGTTACCTGGGGAAAATCATCATAACTTTCTCTCTGAGCATCGGATTGAAATTTCATAAGAAGGTATAGAAATAGGACAGACTTTAGTTTCTTGTATATATTTTTTAGAGCCAACGGTCGAAACAGGGACACATGGCACGTCGTACAATTTCACTCTACTGAACTAGTGTATAATCAGGTCACTATGGAATATTTGGCATAACTCTTCCTTGGAGAATCCAATTTGGATCAGACTAGTGGCATTGGAAAGAGGACACAAACAAGTCGCAATTTTAGAATTGGATGATCCCAAATTACAGAGATACATCAGAGGTAATATCGAGCTCCTACAAAGTGAAAAAAAAGGTGTGTAGATTTTTTTAAATTTTTGATTAAGTGTGGTTTGAAAAATTATTTTGAAGGAATTCAAAGAGCATAGTAGAGCATTATTATCGGTAACTGATGCCCCAGGGAAAGAAAATGAAAACACCTAGTAAGTAGCCTGAAATGTCTAGCATGACTCATGAAGAAGAGGAAGAAATGCTACATGATATATCAAAATTACAAGACCAAGTGCAACAAATGTCACTCTCACAAAAGCTAACAGAAGCTAAGATAAATCGCATGGAATCTAATATAAAGGGTGTGGAAGCTAAGATGAATGGCATGGAAACTAAGATGGATGATTTGAAGATAGTTTTGAAGACAGATTTGAAGCCAGACATGGTAGATTTGAAGACAGATTTGACAAATTTTCTACAAGAAATACTTACTAATGGTGAAAGGGTAGTAAAGGAAACTCATGATGCGAACAAAAGAAATGTTAATCATGATTTCAAAGACTCTAATGTTGGATCTAAGAACCACCATATTCCAAAAGTCGATATGAGGAAGTTTGATGGCAAGGATCCCGCAACATGGATATTACAGATGAAGCATTTTTTCGATCTCAATAATGTGCAAAACACACAAAAGGTACGTATTGCAACTTTATATTTGGAACCAAATTAGTTTGTATGGTATCAATGGCTTTGCTCCCATAAACAATTTATCACTTGGGCAATTTTTACGGAAGAATTGATAGCACATTATGAGGATACAAAAAGAAACACTTTTTTAGCGAATTGATAAGTCTCAAAACAAAGGGTTCAATAATGGAGCACATTGAGGAGTTCCAAAAATTGAACATAAGGGTAAAAAATATTCCATAGGAGCATAGGTTTGATGTGTTCATAGGGACTTTAAAGGATAATATCCAACATGATGTTCGCCTTTGGGAACCTGATTCCTTAGAGAAGGCATTCATGTTAACAAGAAAAATGGGAAGCAAAATTATGGCAACTAGGAAGCATACCACTCACAACTATAAAGATGGAAGTGTTGTTGCCCCTAGTCTTCCATAACCTATAACGTTGACACCAAAACAATTGGAGGAAAAAAGAGCAAAAGGGATTTGTTATAGTTGTGATAGCAAATCCACTAAAGGTCATAAGTGTGCTGAGAAGAAATTATTCTACATAGATTGTGAAGAGGAAGAAGAAAAGGAGCAAGAAAGGTAAAAAGAAGAGGATATACTCCAGGAACAAAGCCTAG
>APFE031335563.1:38109-51207 GCA_000404065.3 Pinus taeda
ATGAAAAAGCTTCTAAATAAAGACAATGGGGTGTAATTGCACAATTATGTTCACTATAGGATCCCACATCGAAATCATGTATTTCTCCAAATCTCCAAAATGTTTTGGACAATCATTCCAAGGTATTTGAGACTCCCAAAGGCCTCCCACCTATTCTTGATCATGATCATGCTATTCATTTGATTCCACGAAGTGTTCCTCTAAACATCAGGCCTTACATATATCCATATGCACAAAGGAGTGGGAACTCATTCAAAAATTGCAGAAGAACCCAGTTCAAACAGTATTGCAAGAACTTGACAAGGAAGGAAAAATCATATTGGAACCTAAAGCAGTCACAGAACTGAGAAATTGAAAGCTACAAAATAGTTCAATTTCAGAGTATCTCATTAAGTGGAAGAACTTACCCGCTGAAGATTCCACATGGGAGGACAAGAATTTATACAGAAGCATCAAGAACTACTCAAGAGTTGAGGACAACACTTTTTGAAGGAGAGGGGAATGTTAGGTCCCTATACTACATTTGTAACCCCTCATTGTTATTAGTACAACCCCCTTATTATATTGTTGTGCCCATGTAGTCTCCATATTGCTATTATTGAGCCCCATAGAAGCCCACTATTGTTATTATTGTGCCCTTACATTATTATTGTTATGTCGGCTCTGATTATATTATGACCCCTTAGACTCCTATATATAGAAAGAAGGCCTTGTCATTTGTATCATCTAAGAATTGTTCATTTGTGTAATGTATAGGAGGTTTCCCCCTCGAAGAGGCTGAATTCTAAGGCGTTGATCTTTCTTTTCTATATTTTTGTGAGCTGGTTTCATAACACCCATCTTCTTCCATAACATCCTCCAAATGTGACCCATAAATTTTGTGTCTTTGTCTAAATTAATGGTTCTTGGCAACCCATGAAGTCTCACTATTTCCTTAAAGAATACAACAACCATTTCCATAGCATCGCTTGTCCTCTTGCATGCTATGAAATATACCATCTTTAAAAACCTATCTACAATAACCATAAGTGAATCATGCTTCCTTTGTGTCCTTGGAAATCCCAAGACAAAGTCCATGCTCACATCTTCCCATAGTCTTTTCAATATCAACAATGGAATATACAACCCTATATTTTGACTTCTACCCTTTGCTAATTGGAAAAATCAAACACTCAACAAAATTGTTGACATCCTTGTTGATGCTAAGCCAAATATACCTCTCCTTTACCACTATTGTAGTCTTATATATGCTAAAATGTACACCTAGACCTCCACCAAGTAGATCCTTAGTAAGATTCAACCTCATTGACCCTTGAGGAATCCACAATTGCTAATTTTTAATTAAAAACCCTTCTTGGATATGGTAATCCAATAACATGGTTTTGTCCACACTCTGAGGTACTTTACAATTTGTCCAAGCTTCTCCAAAATCGACATATATTGCTTACAACTCCTTCATGATTTCCAAACCTACCACTTTTATTGAAAAATTATTGAATAACACCACTCTTGTACTTAAGGCATCTGAAACTTTATTTGCTTCAAAACAAATGTATAGCTTTTCAAGAATTCAACTCATTTAGAGTTCCTTTGATTCAACTTATCTTGACTATTGATATATTGTAATTCCTTGTGATCAGTAAATAAGACAAATTCCTTTGGCGACAAATAATGTCTCCACTTCTTCAAAGCCTACACAATAGCATAAAATTCTTGATCATATATGGAATACTTCTTCTTAACATCATTCAATTTCTCACTGAAGAATGCTATTGGTCTTCCTTCTTGACTTAAAATTTCTCGAATTGTTGTCCCACTTGCGTCATAATCAACTTGGAATACTTTATCAAAGTTTGGAAGCGCCAAAGTTGGTCTCTTTGCCACCATCCTTTTTAGATCCACAAATTCCTTTGTTTTTGTTTTTATCCATTTAAAAGTTCCTTTCTTGATGCATTCAGTAAGAGTTGCACAAATATGGCTGAAATTCATAATGAATTTATGGTATAAACTTGTCAATACATGAAAGCTTCTCACATCAAAAGTAGACTAAGGTGTTGGCCATAACAAGATAGCCTTCACCTTCTCAAAATCCATTTTCAAACCTTCCTTGTAAATCATGAATCTCAGGTACACTAACTCATCTTGCATGAATGTACATTTCTTCAAGTTGATCATAAACTTCTCTTCCTTCAACCATTGCAACACTTTCCTTACATGTTCAGAGTTCTCTTCCTTGTTTTTGTTGAAAATTAAAATGTCATCCAATTATATTACAACATATTTTCCCAATAATGTCTTGAAGACCTCATTCATGAGCGTCATGAATGTGCTAGGAGCATTACTCAGTAAATATGGGATAACTAATCATTCAAACAATGCTTTCTTCATCTTGAAAGCAATCTTCCAGTCATCACCTTTCCTAATTCAAATTTGATGATAAATGCTCTTCAAGTCTATCCTTGTGAAATATGTAGCCCCACTCAAATAGTCCATAATATCCTCCATCCTTGGTAAGGTAAATTGGTACTTGATGGTTATCCTATTAATGTCTCTAGAATCCATACACATTCTCCATTCACCTGTCTTCTTTAGAGTCAATACTGCTAGTACAGCACATGGAATCAAGCTTTCTCTTATCAATCCTTTATCAAGAAGCTCTTGTACTTGCCTATTTACTTCCTCATTCTTTGTTGGGGTCATATGGTAAGGTGCCTTGTTTGGTAAGCTCGATCCAAAAATAAAGTCTATCAGATGAGAAATACTTCTTTCTGGAGGTTGTCCTTTTGGAAACTCATCAACAACAATCTACTTGAATTCATCTAACAAGTATTTAATTTATGTCGGGACATTTTATAATTTCACTTCCTCTTTCATAACCTTTGGAATTACTGTGAAATAGTATTTCACCTTTCGTTCCTCATCTACAAACTCTTTGATTGAACACAACATGATCTTGCAGTTACATGTGTTTGTACTTCCACAACCTCCTTCTATTACAATTTTATTTTCCAACATTGAGGTGAGTTTATATTGTTTTCCATCTTTCCTAAACTCATATGTATTTTCCCAACCATCATGATGAAATTGTCTATCAAATATCCATGGTCTTCCAAAATGTATGTGGCATGCATCCATATCAACCACATCACACAACCACATCGCATAGTACTTGCTCCTAAAGGTTTTCAATTTGAAAATATAATAAGCATTGCTCAACCACAACTACCTATTGTCCCTTTTGTAACCATGAGACTTTGTAAGGGTGTGGATGGACTAAACTCTTGAGTTTCAACTTGTCCATGACTTCATTGGACACAAAATTCTTTGTACTTCATCTATATATAAACAAGTTACAACACTTTCCTTGGACCCTACATCTAGTTTTGAAAACTTTCCTTATTTTCTTTGGTTCTTCAACTGTATTCTTCTCAAGCTTGAGTAGTACTCTTTGAAACATCAAATTTTCTCTCTATTATTGTTGAAGCACAACCACATTTTCTCTAGCAACAGAAGCTTCATCATCTTATGTAACTTGTGTTTTGGCTTCACCATTTCTCCCTGAACTGTGTCCTCTTGGGCACTTAGATTTCTTATGTCCTTCAACTCCATAGTGAAAACACGTAATTACATACTTGACCTTTCCTCTCATGAGACTTCCTCTACCTCTTCTAACACTATTTCCATCTCTACCACCTTTACCACTTATGGATTCCTCTTCCATTTCACTGCCTCTAGTAGTCCCTACCTTAGCTCTTCCTTTCTGTGTCAGCAACTAAATGCAAAAGAAGTATCAACACACAATCCTAGGAGTGTTAAAAACTTGAGAGAAGTCATTGCTTTGATAAAATGTAGCTACACGAGTAGTAGCAACTACCAGTTGGATGTATTAGTGTTAAAATTGGCAACTAGGGTGAAATTCCACTTTAGGCAGCTCATCTGATGAAGATAATCATTGCATTAAATTTGTATTATCGAGAGATGAAAATCAACCTAAGGATCACCAAATTTGGATAAGGAAAAATATTTATTTATTCAAAAGAAATTTTATAAGACATGACCTTATCAAGACAGGAAAATTTGAAAATTTGAAATTTTGAATTTGCCTCCAAGTGTCAAGGTCGGCTTCACCTTCATAACAACAAACTGTCATGTCTATTTGTATATATAGGTTCCCTCCAACCTCATTTAGAGACAAGCTTGTGCATTTGTTCATGCATCTCTCTAAGGAAGAAAAATTGATTGGGGACAAGGCGTGGAAGAATATGGGCAAATCTCTCTTGTTGCAAGTCCGAATTTTTTTTCAGGCTCATCGCAAGCATAAGTAATGGGCTAGTGTGTTTAGGTATGTTTTATGGTGTGGAAACTCTCTTTCCAGCAAGCTGAAACTACCTTGAGTCCTTCTCACCCATGACATGAATCTTAGCTTGCTAAATTGTGGGCTGAGTATTCATAGGTAAGAAGACTGAATATGTTAAGGGGAATTTCTGGACTAACTAGAGATCTGTTATGGGTAACATTTATCCTCTTCTACAAGATGAGATCCTTCATAAAATAAGTCATAGGCTTAAGGGATGTTTAGGGAAATGTTTTAAGGCTATTATATATAGGGTTTCACTTGTGCAAATAGGCCGCGACATTGGGAGGTTGATTTAGGTAGGCCGCTGGCTTAAGATGTTTGATCAAGGGCCAAAAGAAGTATGAGTCTACTACCTAGGATTGGTTGCAGTCTCTACATTGACAATAGGAGAGTCTTGTGGAAATCTTTAGGGTTGAATCTAGCACAGGTCAACATTAGAGTAACAAAATTACTAAAACATGAGTCACAATCTTGAAAGGTGGTATGGAGGAGTGTAGAGTTGTTGCAACAATCAACCTATAAACCCTAAGGAGAATCTAGTCAGCTAAATTTGTTTTCTATTGATAGAGTGCTCCATTTATAGTACTGGTTGGGCCATCTACTTGTCTAAAGGCAGTGATATTGGATCTCCAAATTGGCAAGACAATTTAGACCTTGAATTATTATACTCTTTCTCTCTCTAAACATTTGATATTAATAATAAGAAGAATTGATGAAGGGTTTTCCCAATCTTGGGGTTTTTTTCCCTCGCTTGTGCCATATCCTTGAGTTCTTTTGTCTTGTCTTGTCTTCTACATTGATCATTTATGTTAGTTCTTTAGACAGTGTGATAATGATTCATGTGAAAATGAATATACGAAATATTAATCACAGTAGTCATTTTTAATACTGACATTTCAGGTCTACAACAAGACTCATCTTTAGGACAAATCCACAGAAAAGAGTAAGGAGGAAGGGAATAAATAGTGAAAGGAAGAATGAGCAAAGAGAAATGGCTGACTAGATAACCCTAGTTCATAATGGTGTTTGCTAGATAACCCTAATTCATAATTCATGTGTTTGCTAATGGAAATAAGATGTATTAATGAATGGGGTAATATGAAACATTGAAATATCTATCCTAAGCAAAAAAAACATGTTAATCAAAATTTAACAAGTATCGGAGCTCAAGTGAGTGCAAACCCAATTAAGAGAAAATCCAATCACTAAGAAACTTGCAAATTGAAGTATGATATCCAGTCTACGGAGGATGTGCAGAGGACATAGGTAGGTTTGTATAACATTGTATGTCACATCGGTTTTACTAGCCGGTAGGAAGAATCATCTGGTTACAAAATTCCATGTTCAGTAGAGGACATTCATACTTAAGGTATGTTGTGTTGACTGGTATCTTATTACCTTGAAGTTAATTCTATAATATAACGGTGTATGCATTCAGAGTGCAAGTACTGAAATTTGAACAGTAGTGTCAGTAATAATGAGAATGTATGTGAGGTATTCCCTTCCGTAGTTGAGGGAGAAACTTAAGTAAAGAAAGAACATTTGAAGCAATATTTAGCACTACACTTACATCTAGACAGATCAAGCAGTGACAGAAAACATCTTCAGACATTATTTGGTGCATCAGTAGCACAATGCATAATGCATCGAAACAGTATGAGTATGTTTGTCTGTGAGGTCGTTGAACGAATTCGTTGACATAAGCTTTTTCTTTGGTTTCATTTCTTGCTGTCGTATTCCCATTTGATGTCTGAGAGAATGAATTATGTATGTTACGATAAAATGCGTTGAGCTATCTCTAATTGGTTAGTGTGTGAATTCAATCTGATGCGTGCAATGAGTAAAGATGCGATGGATAATTCTGTGAAAGACTGATTTTCTGAAGGATTCAAAGTGTCATGCAAGGTTGTTGTGCGAATATTCTTGTATGTTGAATATACCTGAATTTGGGCAAGAAGTGACAAGAATGCGGCCTCCTAGAATGAAATTCTTTCAATCACATTGAACGCAAATCAGTCCAGTTCTGAAGGTATGATACTAATTGTTTTCTGTGCAAAACATGGAAGAAACCCATCACTTGTGTAATTTCTATAGTTCCTTTACATCACAGTACGTAAAGTATCTCTATGATCTAGTATAAAGCAAGTTCAAAGTATGTATGGCAAATATGCCATCGATACTCATTCATCTAATAGTTTCTCCTAGATCATCATGCAGTTCTATGCATTTGGCATTGGCATAGAGTTCATCTACGAATAACAGTAGAACAATATTGGAATGGGCATATGGATATGAGACTGTAGAAAAGTGAAAGCTAGATCCAAGACTTGCGCATTCTACCGTGTCATACTCAACTTGAATTTCTTATATCAGTCACCATAACTTGAATTTCTTATAGCAACAGGCATCCAGGGGAGGAAGCATTTGATTATTGTTCAGCTGTAAGAATCTTCTAAGCTGAGATTCTGCTGAACTCATTTAGAAGGAATGATCCTCCTGGAAGTTTGAAAATCTGAAGCTATTACAAACCTCACAAGTTATTTGTGGTCAAAATCTTTTATGGTCTGTTCAACATTATGTAAACCCTGTAAATCAGTGACAGTTTTATAGTCTTGTTCATAATCGAAGTTGTGAACAAAACAAATGAAAATTTCGAAAATCTTATCTTTTGAAGCAGCTACAGTGGATGTTGGTATCAACTCATGATGTTTATTTGTGAAGGTATGCATGAATCAACTAATCAGAAAGATAGAGTTTATAATTATTTGTAGAGTTTATAATTATTTGTAGACACATCAAGTTGTCATCTTAAGAAAGAATACAGTCCTAATTTGCAAGAGGAGGTTCCCTTACTAACGTCTGTAATAGCAACAGTTACATCAAAGTTTGACAGCGGTATAAAGTCTGGATGACAGTAAGAATGTTTACTTTACATATTTTTTTTTGGTAGACACCTTCTTTATAATAATTTCCCACAAGACAAAAGTATAGTGACACTTCTTTCAGCAAGGAAGGAGATTGTAGTTTTTGTAAGTTCAGATATAACCCCAGCATCCCATTGTCATTATTCTGGCAGATTACAGTAGGTATCTATGCAGCAGTTGTCAGTGAGGATGGTTTTATATTTTCCCTTTCAGAAGTATTCATTTAAAAAAAAAAAAAAACTTCTTGTCACATCACCTCTCATTTCAAAGTTGAAATGCAAATTGTCAAAATCCTGATGATCACCTAATGTAAGGATTCAGAGGGAGCTGTAATGTTTTGATGATATCTATTGATGGTAATCCTCCCTTTTTCCAATGAAAGAGGGAGTTGGTTTTTTTTTAAATGTAAGATATAGATTTCTTCTCGAGTTTATGGAGCATCTGGAGCCAAGTATAGACTATGTTTGGGGACATTGGTATATACCTTGATACAATGACTCTAAGTCAATTTATGGTTTTCTACTCATTAAGATTATTTATCTAAAGTACACTATTATTGGTACCATAAATGGAAAATAGCACATCTAAGTCCATATATACTACCTTTAAAATTGAAGTTTATTTCTCTGAGACACTATAAAGTAGTCAACATGACTTATTATGAAGCTATTTGAGAAATCTCTTCAATAAAATCATTTGAGTTCATACCCTTCATTATATATTGCGATTAGGATTCACTTTCCAGAAAATACATGACCACCTCAAGCATATTGGCAACAGGTACCACTTTATTTACATATGGTACATTGGAGAACTACCAAGCTCCATCATTGTTGGGTGGATGATCAAATTTATGTACTATCTTCCTTCAATAAGAGGTTGGAAGTCATGGATAGACCCTATTAAGAGGGTCCCGATTAAAACATTGAGCACTGGGAGCTCTTGGGGACCTAGGGTTTTATGTTATGAGCCACCATAGGGTGAGTGGTTCACCTTCCCCTATAGGTTCACTAGGTACAGGGTGAGTAGTTCACCTTCCCTTATAGGTTTGCTAGGCACATAGTGAGTGGTTTGCCTTCCCTTGGAATACCTCATGATGATATATGACACATAGGGTGAGTGGTTCACCTTCCCCTGTGATGGTTGTCATATGTAGGGTGAGTGGTTCACCTTCTCCTATGGTTGATGAGATATGCATAGGATGAGTGGTTCGCCTTCTCCTATGGCATATGAGTAGGATGATTGGTTCACCTTCTCCTTCGGATATCCAGTGAGAGATTCATATAGGCATCTATTGGTTTTCACGTGTGGACATGTCAGTGGGACGTGGCTCATCCTTTCCCCATATGTAGGATGCTCATTCTTTATGATTGATGGTTGACATTTCAGTGGGACGTGGTTCATCCTTTCCACACAAGTAGGATCTTTCCTACTATTGATTGGTTGGCATGCATGTAGGAGGTGGTTCATCATTTCCCTACTCTCGATGATTTGTGTATGCATAGGATGTGGTTTATGGTTTTCCTATGATGGTTATAATATGTGACCGTAGGATGTGGTTCATCCTTTCCCTATGTGTGGTTGTGAGCAAGATGTGATATATTCTTTTCCTACTACCCATGTATTCCAGGACACATGAGAAGTACCTCTCATCTGGCCAATGAGTTGGGAAAAGTGGATAGGGACCATAGCACTACCGATGGATGCATCATGTACTATTGTACTACCTACACCTAGGCTTCATTATGTTCAATCAACTTGATCACCCTAGATCAAGTCCAATTGGGGTTCGACCCCTAGTTATTAGAACTGAATTTTGTCAGTGGAGAGTGGCAAGGTCTTATTACTCATTATCGATCAGTTCTTCTTCATTATCTATATTAGTGTTTAGCAGAGTTGAGATGAGATTCAAAGATGGTGTATGATGACAAGATGACATGATGATGGATGCATTGGCACGTGTAATTCTCCCTAGTTGAGAGGGAGTGTTAAAATTGGAAACTAGGACCAAATTCCACTTTAAGAAGCTCATATGATGAAGATAACCATTACATTAAATTCCTCACAAAATCGACCTAAATATCACCAAATTTGGATAAGGAAAAATATTTATTATTCAAAAGAAATTCTATAAGACAAACTTATCAAGGTGAGAAAATTCGAAATTTTGAAATTTTGAATTTGCCTCCAAGTGTCAATGTTGGCTTCACCTTCATAAGGAAAAATCATCTTGTCTATTTGTATATATATGCATCATCCAATCTCATTTAGAGACAACCTTGTGCATTCATTCTTATATATCTCTAAGGCAACGAAATTGATTGGGGACAAGGTGTGGAATAATCTGGGTAAATCTCTCTCGTTGCAAGTCCAAATTTTCTATGAGGTTGACTGCAGGCATAAGTATTCAGTCAATGTGTTTGGGTAATTTTATAGTGTGGAAAATCTCTTCCTAGTAGGTCACAGCTACCTAAAGTCCTTCTCATCCATGTCGCGGGTCTTACCTTGCTGAACAGTGGGCCGAGTTTTCTTAGGTAAGAAGACCGCATATCTTTAAGGAAAGTTTTGGACTAACAAGAGATATGTTCTAGGCAACATTTATCCTCTTCTACATACTAAGATCCTTCAGGAAATAAGTCACATGCTTAAGGTTTGTTTAGGGAAATGTTTCAAGGCTATTATATATAGGGTTTCACTTGTGCAGAAAGGCCGCAACAATGGGAGGTTGATTTAGGTAGGTTGTAGGCTTAAGATGTTTAATCAAGGGCCAAAAGAAATATGAGTCTACAACCTAGGGTTTGTCATGGTCTCTACATTGACAAGTTGAGAGTCTTGTGGAAATCTTGAGGGTTGAATCTAGCCCATGTCAACCTTAGAGTATGAACAAAATTACTAAAAGAGGAGTCACAATCTTGAAAGGTGGTCTAGAGGAGTGCAGAGTTGTTGCAACAATCAGCCTATAAACCATAACCAGAATTCAGTTAGTTAAATTTGTTTTCTATTGACAAAGTGCTCGATTTGTTAGAAAATTATATATATTACAGAGCAATGGAACACATAGAATATTGCATAAATATAAACATAGAAAATTCATAAAACCATAGAGACACAGATATACGTGGTTCACCCAGTTTGGGCTACGTCCACCCTGAACAGCCAGTCCTTCCTTTCTATTATCCAACAAAATGAAGAGACACAACCTACATCAGATCCATTGTAATATCCTCTATTTTCTCTCACAGTCTCACCTCTCTATTTCTTGCTCAGAGAATACACATCTATTACACAGCCTCAATACAATGCCCTCATACAAAGAGAGGGGGTTTCCTTTTAGGGAAAAAAACCCTAAACTAAATATAGGTTCTACCATCAGATCATCCGCCTAATGAACGACCCAGATTGACTAGAAATTACTATAGTTTTACAAGGCAATTTTACATCTATTTTTAGCTTCGGGAGCGCTACCCCTGAAACCTCGGTCACAGGACTGCTAGCCCCCAGACCCCCTAGCTTGGGGGATCAGCCCTACTAAACCCTTATAGGGGGGACAAGTCCCCCCGCACCCCCCGGCATGGAGGGGTGTACAAACTTCCTGGGGTATACATCCAACTGAAACAAAGACCTCTAAATAATCATGCTCCACACCCAACAATCTCCCACTTGGAGAATGATTGTAGCAACTCCACCGCTGCTTCATTTACTGGACAATGACTCCACTTTGGATCTGGTTGTTTCTCATCTTCATTGTCATCCTTGAAGACCAATTGAAACTGAGCATATTCTCAGTTTCTCCCTAGTTACAACTTTTGTTAGCATATCTATAGGATTCTGGCTAATGTGTATCATTTCCAGCTTCAACTCTCCATCTTCCAACACTGCTTATATGAAATGGTACTTGAGATGTATGTGTTTAGTCTTGGAATGAAATTCTGAGTTCTTTGCAAGATAAGTGGCATTTTGGCTATCATTGTATAATGTTCCCATATCATGCTTCTTACCCAATTCGCCCATAAACCTTTGTAACCAAATCATTTCTTTACTAGCCTTTGTAGCAGCAACATACTCTACTTCTGTTGCTGAAAGTGCAACAACACTTTGGATTTTTGAGACCCAACTAATAGTTGTTCCACCTACAATAAATACATATCATGTAGTGCTCCTCCTGTTATCTTTATCACCTACCATATCTGCATCAACATATCCCTATAGAGAAATTTTTGAACCACCAAAGCATAATGCTTGATTTGTGGTACCTCTCAAATATCTGAGAATCCATTTCACTACCATCCAATGTTCATTTCCTGGATTATTCATGTACCTGCTTACAACTCCCACTGCATGTGCAATGTCAGGCCTTGTGCAGACTATTGCATACATTAAGCTTCCAACTGCTGATGCATATGGAACTTTAGACATATAATCCACGTCTTCTTGGGTCTTTGGGCACATTTCCTTACTAAGTTTGAAATGGCTAGGAAAAGGTGTACTAACTGGTTTTGCATTGTGCATATTAAATCTTTTCAGCACCTTTTGTATGTACTCATTCTGAGACAATGTTAATTTGTGATTTTCCTGTCTCTAGTTATTCTCATGCCAAGGATTTGTTTTGCAGCTCCCAAATCCTTCATTGCAAATGAATTTTCCAATTTTCTTTTGAGCACAATTATTTCCTACATGTTAGACCCTACAACAAGCATGTCATCTACATACAATAACAATATAGTATAGCTACCATCATTTTGATTTTTCAGATAAACACAATGATCAGAGTGGCATCTAGTATAACCTTGTTCAGACATAAACTTGTCAAATTTTAGATACCACTGCCTTGGAGCCTTTTTTAAGCCATACAAGCTCTACTTCAACCTACACACTAGTTTCTCCTTCCCTTTTACCTCATATCCTTGTGGCCGTTGCATATATATCTCTTCCTCCAGATCCCCATGGAGAAAGGTTGTCTTTACATCTAACTGCTCAAGATGCAAATCTTCAACTACTACTAGACTTAAAATAGTTTTGATTGAAGTCATTTTAACAAAAGGAGAAAATATTTCATCAAAATCAATACCTTTCATCTATGCAAACCCCTTCACCACAAGTCTAGCTTTGTACCTCTGTTTTCCTCTCTCTTCTTCCTTCAGCCTGTAAACCCATTTATTCTTCAATGTAGTTTTACTTGCAGGAAACCTAACTAAATCCCAAGTCTGGTTATGGATTAAGGAGTCCATCTCTTCTTCCATGGCTAGCTCCCACTTCTCCCTACTTTCAACCTGCATTGCTTCTTCATAACATTCGGGTTCACCAAAATCAGTCAATAATAGATAATATAATGAAGGAGAGTATTGTTAAGGGTGTATACTTATCCTGGTAGATCTTCTAACACCACTTTCAGGTGTTTGGGGTGCCTGTTGTTGTTTTTGTTGTTGTTGATTATTATTATTTTCAGGCACCTTTACTTTTTCAGTGACTCATCAAGAATTGTGTATTCCTTGTTTTTTTTTCTTCTGTTTCTTTTCCTGCAACTAATTCTTATACAAGACCTTTTCATTGAATATTACATCTCTACTCCTAATGATTTTGTGATTTTCATAATCATATAAGAGATAACCAAAATCGTCAACACCATATCCAATAAAGGTACATTCATTTCTTTGATTTTGCCTCAAGCTTTGTTCTATTTTCTTTATTAATATGGACAAAGGCCTCACAACTAAATAGCAATATCTACAGCATTTGTCTAAAATTGCAAAGGCAATCCTGCATGCAATCTCATGCACCTTGCACGCTCCATGATTGTTCTGTTCATCCTTTCTAACA
>APFE031335563.1:51690-63395 GCA_000404065.3 Pinus taeda
TCTAATTTTTCGCTCTTATTTTCTTTCCCAACTCTAAGAAATCTGACTCTCTTCTGTTTTCCATAAATGCAATTCTCACAGAAGTCCAAATCAACATTCTTCACACCTGGCAACAAATTCCTTGAGTGAAGAATCTTCATCCCCTTCTGACTCATGTGTCTGAGCCTATGATGCCATAATGCTGCATCTACTCCTTTGGAACTTAAAGAATTAACAAAGTTAGAAATACCATTGCATAAATACATTGTACCAACCTTTTCTCCTTTTTCTATTACCAGGGCTCCTTTGGTGACCTTCCAAGCTTTATCTGTGAAAGTTGTCACACAACCTTCACCACCTAACTACCCTGTTGAAATCAGATTTTTCTTCAGATATAGAACATGCCTTGCATCCTTTAGTAGCCATTGCTTTCCATTCTGTTGTTTTACAAGAACCTTACCCATTCCAACAATTTTACAGGGTTTATCATCACCCAAACAGACTTGTCCAAAATCTCCTTGAACATAGTCATGAAAGTATTTCTTATCAGGTATGGCATGGAATGAGGCCCCTGAATCTACCACCCAGGAATCAATAATATTTTCAAAAGAAAGAATCAAAGCATATTGTAACACCTCACCTGTCACATTTGCTTCATGATTGTTTTCTTTTTGTGCATCTCCTTCTTTTCCCTTCCGAGATCTACAATCTTTCTTCAGGTGTCCTTTCTTCCACATTTCTAGTAGATTATCTCTGATCTGGACTTGGATCTTCCTTTCCTTGATTTACTGTGATATCCTCATCTGTTTCCTCTTTCCATTTTTCTTACCCTATACTCTGCACTCAAAGCATTACCCGATGTCACATTAGAGCTTTTCCGTCGCATTTCCTCGCTAAGGATAGCACCAACAACATCATCAAACTTTAAAGTACTAGATCTAGAAACAGAGTTACTAATGGCCATTATTAAACCAATCCAACTTTCTAGCAATAAGCACAAGAATAACAAAGTTCTAAGTTCATCATCAAAGTTTATCCCTACAAAACTTAACTAACTTGTAATAGTATTAAAATCATTTAAATGGTCTGCAATAAATCCACCTTTCGACATCTTCATATTAAATAACCATTTCATAAGAAATACCTTGTTTGAGGCTGAGGGTTTTTCATATAGTTTCGCCAACGCCTTAATCAAACCCTCTGCCATTTTTTCCTTCGAAATGTTGAAGGAGACCGATGCTGTGAGGCAAAACCATACTGTTCCGAGTGCCTTTCTATCGAGAAGGTTCCATTCTTCATCTGTCATACCCATCGGCATCTTTGTTTTTCCGCCCAATGGTAGGTACAGATCTTTCTAATACAGATAATCTTCCATTTGCATCTTCCACAATGAGAAGTTTTGGCCATTAAATTTCTTGACCCTAAACTTACCCTCTTCCACCATTGCTCCCACTTGAACAAGGAACCCTTCTTTCCTGTGAGTTTATTAGCCAAATAGACCTTCGGCTCTAATACCAGTTGTTAAAAAATTATATATATTACAAAGCAATGGAACACATAGAATTTTTCATAAATATAAACACAAAAAACCCATAAAACCAGAGAGACACAGATATACGTGGTTCACCCAGTTTGGGCTACGTCCACCCCAAACAGCCAGTCCTTCCTTTCTATTATCCAGCAAAATGAAGAGACACAACCTATAGTAGATCCACTGTAATATCCTCTATTTTCTCTCATAGTCTCACCTCTTTGTTTCTCGCTCGGAGAATACACATCTATTACATAGCCTTAATACAATGCCCTCGTACAAAGAGAGGGGGTTGCCTTCTAAGGCAAAAATCCCTAAACTAAACATAGGTTCAACCATTAGATCATCCGCCAAATGAACGACCCAGATTGACTAAAAATTACTATACTTTTACAAGGCAATTTTATATCTGTTTTTAGCTTCAGGGGCGCTGCCATCTACTTATCTGAAGGCAATGGTATTGGATCTCCAAATTGAAAAGACAATTTACACCTTGAATTATTGTACTCTCTTGCTCTGAATATTTGATATTGATAATAAGAAGAACTGATCAAGGGCTTTTCCCATATTAGGGTTTTTTCCCTGGCTTGTGCCATATCCTTAAGTTCTTTTGTCTTAGCTTGTTTATGCATTGATCATTTATGTTCTTTCTTTAGACATTTTGATAATAATTCATGTGATTTCTAATGGAAATAAGATGGATTAATGAGTGGGCTAATATGAAACATTGACGTATTTTTCCTAAGAAAATAACATGTTAATAAAAAATTAACAATTAGAAACTAACATAATAGGTGGATTGGTAACTTTAAAATACATGGGAGTAACATCACTTATTAAAAACTCAACAAAAACTTGTTTTTGGTTGATGAGGATTGCCCAAGGCCAAGGATGTTCCTTCATCAAGGTATATGTCAAAACAAAGGAAGGATCATTAGGAACTATTAGTTATGGATCCCACTACTGAGGAAAAGATAGACTGGATAGAGTGTTGGAAATACGTGGCTTTGTTGATGCAAAATATGTTGGAAATATGGATCACAAAATATCTATAAGTGGGCATGTTAACCTATTTGCAGGAGCAATCAGTTGGATGAGAAAGAGATATTATGTGTTGGCATTCTCAACTATAGAAGTTGAGTACATGGTAGCCACTCATGCAAGCAAGGAAGCTATATTATTACAAATATTGCATTTAGGTATTAGGTTGGTACAACAATATGTAAGGATAGATTGTGATAGTTAGAGCACAATATTTTTGGAAAAGAACCCTACTTATCATTCTAAAGAAAAACATATTAATGTTTAGTATCACTTTATGAGAGATATGGTTAAGACCGAAAGATTCCACCTGTAAACTTGGAAACTTTGAAGAATGTTTTAGATTCATTGACAAATGTTTTGAGCACTAAGAAATTCTCTTGGAGAGAAACAATGGGAATTATTTCCTTGGATTACTAATTATGTACTCATGTGCCCCCCAATATGCAAAAAAAGGAACAAGTGGGAGAATGTTGGGTATGTATTATCCTCTCTACACAACTAGTTCCATGCATGATATGTTGCACCAGGTGTAGTAGGGTGTTCATAGGCAGACTAGTAGTGGCCCCACCCATGGGATTAGGTGTGGAACCCCTGTAAAATTTGGCCAGTTTTTGGTGTTCAATTTTTGTGGTTTTCATCGCATGATTTTCACTTTTAGTAGTTTTATGACGTATGTTGGTTCATCCCATGGTTTTGTAATCATGGTTAAGGAACTTTAGATGTATTATAATCCAAGGCCAATGGATTGGGATCCTATGGATGTTGAAATATATTCATATTGTATTGTAACACTATAAAGATGTAATATACTAAAAAAATATTTTTGGTTTTCCTAGTTTGGGTTTCCAGGGTAAAATCTCTATGTTAAATGTGTTTGTGCACCATTACATATTTTCTAATTTTTTTAAGAATATATTGGTGGAAATTAACTTTATAGGGTTAAAGACAACATCCACAACTTGGGAAAACCCACATATGACAAGGAAATGAAGGATATCATTCATGTATAGGAAACATGTTTCCCATATCTCATATGGAGATATTTCTAGATCAAGATTGGACATCATAATATGAATCACTTCCTTGAACAATGATTATATTCATTAAAACAACGTAATTGGATCACCAAGATGTTGTGGTATAATTATGAGATCATATATAAGAAGTGTAAAGAAAATTTTTGATTTGATGTTTTATCCAAACAATTTGAGAAGGAGGTATCACTCCTTGTCTCATCCTTACTAAGCCTTAGATGGCTTGAGGATACCCACAAAGAATGGCTAACAAGAAATACTTTAATGAAACCCATCGAATAGCTTCACATAGATCTCAACCCACACAAGTGATATACAATGATAACCATATACATTGTAGTATAAAGGGAATATTGTTCTAGAAAAAGATTCATCGCCAGAACAATGAGTCTTTGAGGAGCTATATTCATCATCAATAGCATGTGAATTTGGATTTCATAGAACTTATGAAATAACTAAGTAGTGATTCTTCTTGGAATGAGTGAAAATAGATGGTGAATATTTTAAAGGAATTTAATCCACTACTACTCCTAAGATAAATTTGAACTGACATCTTAATGGGCTTTATCATGGGAGTCCCAAAATTGGTTAGAAAATAAGTCATCATGGTGGAAATTTACCCTTTCACCAATCAAGACCCCATATTCACCAATGAATTTTGGTAGGATATGTTTAAATTGTACATAGCTAGAGAAATGAATTGCATTTGATTCCCAATTAAATGGCCAAATAGTAGTGGCCAACAAGTTCTTGGAAACATATTTGAAATGTTTTTCTTCTAAAAGGTTGCACCAATAGACATATTGGCTTCACCTAGCCAATGAATGGTATAATACTACTTGTCATGGAGCTACCAAAATGGCACTATTTGAAAGTTTTTATGGCAAAAAAAAACTTGTTAATAACATCCTATGTATCAGAAACCTCCAAGGTTCAAGTAATAGATAAAAAATTCACACTAGAGAATCCATAATCCATACCCTTAGGGACAACTCAATATTCACAAATTGAATGAAATAAAAATACGATCAATATAGATACAAATGTTCTTTTTCCAAAAGGGGTCATTTTTTTCTTCACCTATAGCCTTATAAGTAGATATCACTCAAAGATAATGTTCCCATGAAACTATCTCCCAAGTTCTATGGTCTTTATCGGATCATAAAATGAATTAGATGAGTGGAATACAAGTTGGCTCTCCCAACTCACTCCAAGATTCATCTAGTCTTTGATGTGTCCTATTTGAAGAATTTTGTAGGATAAAATTGCAAAGCGCAAACCATCCTACCAAAGCTTTATGAAGAATAGTCCATTTGGCTCCAACTAGAAGTAGTATTTGATACCAAAGTGTGTTGGTTATGATAATAAATAATCAAGGAAGTATTAACCAAGTGGAAATATATGCAACCAAAATATTGCACATGTGAACCAACAATGATTCTACTACAATTTCCTAACCTACATCCTTGAGTACAACAGTACATTCGAAGGGGGACAACATGTTAGGGTGCTACCCTAAACCCCTAACTTACAATACTTTGTTCTTGTATGAGATAGGTAGGGTACTTTATTTATGTTTGAGGCAACCTTACTTGAAGGCCCGCTAAATAGTTATCTAATATTTACTCATCATAGAAGGTTTTATCCTCATAAATAATGCCAAAATTAATTAGTGGGCCTTCATTATAAGTGGGCCCATAGTTAATACTATTTATTTATAGTTATATATTGAGTAGAATATTATGTAATGTTTGTCAAGACTTGTTATTGCATCTGAATCTTGACTCTAGGAGTTTTTCCTTTTGAGAAGGTGAGTGAACATAACTCTTTATTTTTTTCATTAATATAAGAGACATTTCTCAAGGATTATCTATTTTCTCTTATGTTCTTTAGTTTTTATATTTAATTGATTTAAATTTTTGGCATGAAGTACAAATCAAATATTTTACCTGGAGATTTCTTAATGATTACATGGTTCTTATTAAATCTATGACTCGAGTCTTTTATGACCATTGTTATTCCTAAATTTCAATAAAAATCAATATTATCAATAAAAACCTTACATTTTATTAGCAAGTGGTTCCCTTCTTATTTCTAATGAGTGGCCATATGTTTCCCTTTTTCCCTTATACAATAAGGGGGATATGTTGACACATCGTTTCAATTTCCTAGTGACAATTATTTTGACTTGTAAAGACATCACAAGTGTTATATAAACACAAAAAAAGTATTGAAATTGACTTAAAATTCTGCAAAAATATGAATAGTATTTATGTTATTTTCCAATGCACCTTTAATTAAGGATGTGGCACTATCATTCTTTTATTAGGTTAATACTAATCCCTTGAACATAATCGAACTTGATCCAAGGGAACATGTTCAACATACAAAAGGTTGAAAATGTCAATTTTGATCACTAGAAGTGAGTAAGTTTGCAAATATTTCAGGATCCGGCAAGTATTAGACCATTATTACATGAAAATAACCCTATGAAGGACCAAAAGGCGTAATCTCATTAACATGGGGCTCATATATTTTGGTGGATACTAAATTTGTGCTATTACTTTTCATATGGGGTTCCCACATTGTGCTTTTCTAGAGAATAAAGTGTCCTTAGAGAGCATAAGATAGGAAACAATCAAAATGTCTTGAGATTGGAAGCTATTTCATCACATGTGTAATGGAACCTTATCTATTTTAACATTTCCTTATAAATGAAATATTCCCTCTCCCCTTCCCACACTACACACACTCCCTCGCCCCTTGTGGCCACACACTAAATTTATTACATTAAATTCATATTGGCTTCATGTTTATGCTTATGCTTCATTGAATCATTTATATATTTAGGGCATCTATCTCTTTTAAAATAAAGATAAGTTGGGTTTTACATCATTTTGAAGGAAGAAAGGGTTTTCTTCAAATGTGTATGTGTAGATTTATTTTTTGAGACCATCATGATTAGTTATTCATTCTCCTCCTCTTATTTGTCCACCTTAATTGTCAACCATTCGAAGGTCAACCATTTGAAGGCTATGTTAGGATAAATTCTAGGCTCTTTTCTTTTTTCCTCTAATAATTGTAGTTTTTGGTTTGAGTTTAACATAAAAAATTATTTGTATTTGGAAAAGGGTACATTAGGCTATATTTTCTCTCCATGTAGTAAACGAATACATTAATGAGATTTTAATTAGCCATCTAATGATAATTGTCCCATAAATAATCTGTTAATGAGATTTTAATTAACCACCTAATGATAAATTGTCTCATAAATAATGTCCAATATATTTTAGTTTAATGACATGGTATTTTTCATTAAGTTTAACATGGTCACCACTGTAAAGTTTCTAAAATATCTTGCTATTAGTCATGTGGCCAATTACATTTACACAAATTCTATTAAAAAAAAGAGTTTTTATATTATGTATGATTTAGCTCCATAATGGATACTAAGGAGAATTTTGTGAAAATTATAACTAATTTAAAGTTTGGTTCTACTCAAAACAATTGGTGAGAAAATTATATCCATTTATCGTAAGATTATCTTACATCTTTTCTTAATATTACTTTTTATTTATTTTCTTGATAGCTCTATGGAATTATTATAGAGACTTTAGAAACTCCAAATATATGTATGGTACTACTCAACTCTTAGTATAATGACAAAAATATAATCATGGTTTCTACATTTACCATTAATAAATGCTGGAAGAGATGGTGGTCACGTTCCAAATAATTTTATAAATTATCCTAAAGCCATAATTCTACATTCAAAATGTTTTCACCTCTATGACATTTTCATCAATCTCCACATCTCTCGTATATTTTCATTATCATCAACATGCTCCAACATCTTCTATCACATAGGGATGTCTTCTTAAAAATACCAATATTCCTAAGGAACCTCATGGGCTAGAACAAGATTTAATATAATATATCACGTGCCTATTAAATTTTAAGAACATACTTTACTACGATTTCTTCTATTGACTCACACTATTAAGATGCATCAAACAATTTCAACTCCATTGCACGACAAGACTACGCTATCGAAGAATAATCCATAGTTTATATCCATGTCATCATCTCATGTCCTATTATATTCTATGCATCCTTCTCTTTTAGTCCACCCAAATTTTCTCTCTCAATCCTCTAGTTGCTCACTTAGACTCCAATTATGTCATGGTAACTTCGATCCTAAGCATGAAGGACTCCCTTTGTAAAAAATGGATTCAATAGAGTACTTGTTCACATTTGCATCAACTTGAATTTTAATGACTTTAGTAGTTTCAAACACTATTTACTTGTGTGGTTACTTTGGTTCAAGTTTCTTCTACGTTACTACTTCTCCTTCTTAGTCTTTCACATGCTTATTTGTGTTTTACTTTCCAGCAAAGAATGCCTCTAATAGTGCTCTTCCATAAATGTTTTTTCTTTCATGGAGCATTCTTACCGTGGTTGAAGCAATGTTTTATTTATATACGCATTAACTTGTAGAAACACCCTACTTACAAAAGTCCTAAAGACTATTTTGTACTTCACTAAAAACGGTGTACCTATAACTTCCATGGAAACAATGGATGATTTCCACTATATGAGAACCAAACAATGAAGCATAGTCCAAGATGAAATATAACTATTATATTATATTACACCAGGTATTCATATCTCTTATGTATTTTCTGAGAAACTTCTTTAGATATCCCTTTTCACTTAGAAGCTTCATTTGTTTAGCTCTTTCATCTATTTTATTTTATTGTAGTCATGGTCAAATGCGATCAATATTCTATAGAGATATGGAGAAAGATGGATCAAATTAGACGTAAATTTATTAATTAGAATCTTATATTCAAAGATAATACACTCTATCCTATCCTCCTCGTAGAATCACATTCCTTCCCCATTGACAACACAAGTATAACTTGATACCTAATGTACAATACCAAGGTTGACAAACATGGAAGACAAGATGAATTTGAAGATTTCTTCAAACTCAAGTCAAAACCACCTATGACTCAAGAAAAGTTTGAATAAAGATGAAAAATATTGACTAAATCAATAGGGTATAAATGAAGAGGTCGCTTTATAGAATAAAAATAATATTAAGCATATTTTTACAAATAAATCTAATGAGAAATTATGGTTTGATAAAGAATTAGAGGATCAAGGAAAATTAAGCTATTATAATGAAGTGATAAATCTCAATCTAGAATATCAAAAATATCCATTAAAGTTCCTAAGGAACATATCTTAATGTCATAATACTCATTCATTATTATTTTATTAATTATGGATAGGTCAATTTAGTGGTAGGTTACATCATGCTCACTTTATCTCATATTTACAATAGAGATTCATTTATATAGTCATTTTGTCTTGTGTTTTGGATATACTATCAAAATATGTTCCCCTTGAAATTGACTATTATTATTTGATTCTTTATTATTTTAAAAGCATGAAGTTACTTCTTCTATTCATGTGTTATCTTTTATTTCAGTTCATCACATTTGGTATTAGAGCATAAAATCCTAGGGTGTATTAGAGTTAAAATTGAATGCCACTGGTTCCTTTAGAAAATGTACACACCACAGTATCTCAAATAAAAAATTTAGAAGCAAATATAAAGTAATGAAATGGTTCATTCCATACAAGTTGTTTATATGGAAAGAACTAAGAATACACAATTATTGAAATGTTACTATGGCTTTCACTTGGTACATCAAATTTTGGTGAGACCTATGGAAATATAAAGATGACATATCAACATACTACAAGCCTAACCTTTAAATTCATAAAGGCCAAAATTTTAAAGATACATGAAGAGAAAAGTAGCTTAAGGAAGATCTCCAAATTAAGGTTTTAAAGGTATATAATTTACTATTGACATAACTCTTTATTGGAAGATATTATTTTTCTCATTCAAAATTGTGATAAACAGAAAAGGAGTAGTATTGTTATTTTCACGTGGAAAAAGGTTTTATAAAAAATTATACTTAGTGTCCAAGGAGTTTAACCATGACTTAAGAAGTAAAAGAGAATTCTTACTAGCTATCCAGAAGAAGTAAAAGAGATTTCTTACTAGGTATCCATAAGAAGTAAAAGGGATTTCTTACTAGATATGTAGAAGAAGTAAAAGAGATTTCTTACTAGAGCTATCAAAGAGATTTCTTACTAGATATCCAAATGGGAGAACCAATTTAATGAAATAAGTGATAGGTTTTTAACATATGGGCTTTACTTAGTATTATCTCTATATATATTTTTTAGTGTAAAAAATAAAATCAACATTGCCAAAATAAGGATAAATTCTCATGAACTCCATAATGAAGCAAGGCATCAAAAACTTTCTAAAATGTTGTTGATCAAAATGATTTGTCCTCTTTGTGACGCTAAGAGGTTCGATGATTAAAAAACACTTTCTATTAAATTAGATTAACCTCATTCACTCACAATTTGAATTTTTTTGTTACAATATTCACCTTCCTAACCTTTTCAATCTTTAAAATGATGGAGATTTAAGAATGCTTCTCTTAAGAATTTTTGAGAACATAAATAGAATTATAAACAAACCCAAATAATTTCATTATCTTATTAAATTCCACTGGTCTCATTAGATTTCAACCATCATTACCATTATCATCACTCCACATACACACAAACAAACATACAAAGAAAATATTCTCTCTGGTTGCTATGGTATATTTTCTCTCTTAAGTTCTATTATATGTCATTATTTTCATGGTTTTTGTGAAAATTCCATGATCTAAAATGTTCCAAGAGAATGGTGGATTATTATAGGAAGTTCACCACACATTTCTTA
Source organism: Pinus taeda (assembly GCA_000404065.3). NCBI lineage: Eukaryota > Viridiplantae > Streptophyta > Pinopsida > Pinales > Pinaceae > Pinus > Pinus taeda. The sequence goes on from APFE031335563.1 coordinate 62,099, forward strand.
GGTCATCAAACTTATTAATTTACTAAATAATGACGCAATCCACTTTAATTTAATTGGGGCCTCAACAAGCATTGAGTTATTATTTCTCTTATCCTTGACTTGATATATATGAAGGCTTGAAGATCAATGTGCATATCTTTGGACGTGTAAGGTGTAGCATTTATTTGTTACGTGTCATTAAAGATTGGACATGTTATTTTTTTTTCAAAAAAATATTTATAATGGCCATATGATTCTCAAATTCCTCTAGGAAAAGAGTACATTGACAATGCATTTCACATAAAATGGATTCCTTACTTTAATGATTCATTATAATGATCAAGTACCAAATGAAAGCATAAATAAATTTGTAGATTTTCTACTATATCCACTAACAAATTGGTTGATAGTGTTCATTTAGATTTTTGGCTTTAAAATTTTCAGAGAAGATTAAGTACAATGACTAAAATTCACATAAATTTATGTAATTCTACAAAACTCTAGTGATCCTACCAAATGAAAATTCCACAACTAAGTACTAAATGATAATTTTTCCTGTACAAATTGAGAGCATTATTTGTTTTTTCATAAAAGTTACACACTAAAGTTGTTTCATCCGGCACACCATTCCAAAATCTCATAAGATTATGATGAAAAAAATATAGATATGTACTTCTCCAAAGATTATGTAAATGGCAGTAAAGTTCATAACTAATTGTTCCTGGTGGAGGATGGCAACCATTAAAAAAAAAATCAAAATTTGGGAAATTGCACTTTTCATTTCATCTAATAAGACTAGCAGAATTTAATGGATGGATGTACTCGGTGGTTACTAATGATGAAAAATAGAAATAACTATTTGTGGTAGTCATGGATTAATAAGTTGTTGTGATGGGCTAAGTAGTTATTATTTGAATGAATGAGTATACTAATACACTTTAGTTTATAGAAATTGATCGTTTATGATTGCAATAGTAGATTTATTAGTTACTTTTTGCAAGGGATTGTGGGGATTGATTGGCAATAAGAAAAAGAAGAGAATTCCATTCCATACATAGAAAAAAATTATGTCTGACGTATTGAATTATGGCTACAAATTTTCAATCACAATCATATAAAGGCATGGGATGCCAATATTCATATCTATAACATTGTTATAATACTTCACTTTTTTTATGTTTGACTTGGATTTTTGTTGAAAGATTCATTATCTATTTTAAAACTTGTCCATTAAGTAAAGAGATAAATAGTTGTTATATATACAAATTTTATAAAATTCACTAGCCACATTTAAAAGAATTCATAAATAAGTTTTAAA
>APFE031335564.1:0-44011 GCA_000404065.3 Pinus taeda
TCAATCCACATGCGAGAGCGGCTCAGAACTACAACATTGTTGAGGATTTAGCTGTTTCACCCTCAGCAATGTCGGCTTTGGAAGTGCTGCAATCATGTCCAGCACAGAGCAAATTACTTTTGTCGACTATAGGAGCTGTTGATGCTCAGGACCCAAACCTTATAATCTTCGATCTAGAAAATAGTGCACCGCGTCTACCTCATCAAATGGCTATCCAGATTCCAGTGATAGTCAAAAACAGACCTATTCATAGGACTTTGATTGACGAGGGAGCTTCCACGTGCATTATGTCAATATAGTGTTGGAGATCGCTTGGTTCTCCTTCACTAAATCAATCCCCGACAATTCTTAAGGCCTTTGATGGCCGTGGTTTTCATCCTTTCGGCATTTTATAGGATCTACCTATAGGGGTTGAAGGTAAAATTGTTAATCTAGATGTGGAGGTGGTTGATGCCCCTCTAGATTAAAACCTTCTCTTGGGTCGTAGTTGGTCTTACGCTATCACAACTGTTGTCTCATCAATCTTTCGGCTTATAAAGTTCCCTCACAATGGAAAGATCGTATAGACTGGTTGTCATACTTTTCATCTGACCCAGCCTCCACTGAGAGCATTCAGCATGTTGGCAAAGCGACGATCCCTTATAAGGATGTTGGTGTAGGGTTAGTTAAATATTCCGGTTTACTGGGCACTTTTCCTTTCCCTCCTATCAACACATCATCTTCTACTGCAACTATTCATATGATTTCATCAGGAACCATTGTTAATGATGATCTTTGGATCATACATTCTGAAATTGAGATAGACTCATTTGGTACTCTTATGCCTTTGAGTCCATATGAATTTGCATATCAGACCATGCAGTCGTTTTCGAACCTGACATCAACCCAAATCGACTTAATGAACGAGGTCCATGAAGAGTGATTTTCGACATCAAACTCGGAATTAAGAATGTTTTCCGAACTTGTTCAATCAGATGAGTAGATTCGTGAAATCCTATGTGTCAATGAGTTACCATGGGAAGATCTACATCACAGACCTTCGTTTTTACCCAAGAGCGATCGTTTTGAAAATGGTTTTTCATCAATTTTTACAACTAAATATGTTAAGGATGCTCAGAATCCAATGAAACATCTTGATTCCGAGTTAAATTTGGGAAATATTTCTAGAACTATTCCCCTTGACATTTCAGTTAAGCCCGGAATTGTTGAAAACGTTCATATAGGTGCCTCTTGTACGGACGATGAAATTAAAACATATAAGGCACTATTTCAAGAATTTCGCGATGTGTTTGCCTGGTCCTACGAGGAAATGCCAGGAATTGAAACAACAATCGTAGTTCATGAAATTAAAACCTACCCGGACGCTAAACCCGTTCAGCAACGTCTACGTCAGATTCACCCAAGAAAAGCTGCTACAATTAAAGCAAAAGTTGAAAAACTGTTGAAAGCAGGTTTCATTCATCCGATCCCGTTAACGGATTGGGTATCGAATATTGTTCCCATGAATAAAAAGCAAGGGACAATAAGAATATGTATCGACTATAGGGACACTAATCGAGCATGTCCAAAGGACAATTACCCTACTCCCTATATCAATAAAATTATTGATGATTGTGCTGGCAGTGAAATTTTCTCCTTTATGGATGGCTTTTCCGGATACAATCAAATCAATATTCTGCCTGCCGATCAACCAAAAACGACATTCATTTGTCCATGGGGGACATTTGCTTATTGCAAATTACCTTTCGGCCTTAAGAACGCCGACGCAACTTTTCAATGGGCCATGTCTTATGCTTTTCATGATATAAAACACATTGTGCAACCCTACCTCAATGACTTGCCTGCCCATTCCTTACATCGAGCTGATCACCTTGTCCATTTACGAGCAATCTTTATGAGGTGTAGGCATTATCGAATTCGGTTGAATCCTCACAAGTGTGTGTTCTGTATTGAAACGGGTTGATTACTGGGATTTGTAGTTTCGAAAGCCGGCATTCGCGTCGATCCTTCGAACGTCGAATCTATCATCAAATTGCCTCCTCCTTCGAGTCTTCTCCAGCTCCAAAGTTTGCAAGGGAAAGAAAACTTTTTACATCAATTCATCCCTAACTACGCCAAGATCACAAAGGGTTTTACCCGGTTGTTAAAACAGAATACTTCATTCTTTTGGGACGAGATAGCTGAAAAATCTTTCGATGCGCTAAAACACGCGTTGACCCATGCACCGATGTTGCATCCTCCCAACAACAACCAGCACTACTTCTTGTATCTCGCCGCTTCCTATTCCACCATTAGAATGGTGCTAGTTCAGGAAGATGAATTCGGTACGGAACATGTGATATATTACCTTAGTCGAACGTTAAATCCAACTGAGCTAAAATACTCACATGTGGAGAAATTAGCATTGGCAGCTGTTCAAGCTATCCAACATTTTCGTCATTACATTTTACTACGCAAAACTACAGTTATTTCTGATTGCAACCCTATGATCTATATTTTGACCAAGCAATTGCTGGGGGGCAAGTACTCCAAATGGATTGTCATCCTGCAGGAGGTTGACTTAGAATTTGAAAAGTCCAAGTCAAAGAAATATTTAGTTTTTGTAGAACTAATGTGTGACTTCCCACATGCTGACACAGAAACGGCGGCGGAGGAGCCCATTGCAGACGAATCCTTGTTTCTAATCAGCACTTTAGATCCGTGGTACGGAGATATCATCACTTATCTCCAAACCCAATCTTTCAGCCAGATATTTCACGATCCGACCGTCGAAAAATACGATTCCAATCCCAAAAATTCAAAATTATTGGAGATACTATTTATCGTCGTGGAGCGGACTCTATTTTCCGACATTGTTTGACTCATGAGGAAGCTGAAAAGGTCCTAAATGACTATCACTCTGGACCATGTGGCAGTCATATGTATGGGTATGCCACTGCCCAAAAGATATTGCGCACTGGCTATTTCTAACCGTCTATGTTTAAAGAATGTATTAATGCGGTCCAAAAATGCCACAACTGCCAAATTTTTGATCGAAAGATGCGCGCTCCACCTACTCCTCTTCACCCTATAATTGTCGTTGGTCCTTTTGCCAAATGGGGTATCAATTTTATTACATGTAACCCTCACTCGGCCGGGGGGCATGCATATATTATCCTTGCGGTAGATTATTTTACCAAGTGGGCCAAGGCGATACCTACATTTGAGGCAGACGGAAAAACAGCTGTAATCTTCATATTCAATCATATAATTGCTAGGTTTGGTGTTCCACAAGCGATTATCACTGAACATGGGCGTCATTTTCGAAACTTATGATGACAGAACTTACAGACCAACTCGGCTTGCGTCACGACAGTTCAACTCCTTATTATCCACAAGCTAATGGCCTGGTTGAAGCCATCAACAAAGTTCTAGTCATCATGATCCGACGAATCATTGGGATTCATCGGTCAAATTGGCACAACATGCTATTTTCAGCCCTGTGGGCATACCGAACCTCAGTTAAAACATCAACAGGGTTCACTCCTTTCCAACTAGTTTATGGCTTGGAAGCTGTGTTACCTATTGAGTGCGAAATCCCGTCATTGCGAATGGCCATTGAATTACTTCCAGCCACTTCCGAAGAGGAAAAACGTTTATTATACTTAGCTCAGCTAGATGAGAATCGCCACGACGCTGCATTAGCAATCAAATCTCATGCCAACCTATTAAAGCTCAGTATGATCGAAATGTGACCCCTCGAAATTTTTCGGAAGGAGATCTAGTCCTTTTGTACGATCAAGAAAACAATAAATTAGGCACTGGAAAATTCGTGCCTATGTGGCATGGTCCCTATGTTGTCAAGCGAAAGCTAGTGAAAAGGGCCTATGAATTGGTAGACTTTGACAGGGTCTCTTTAGGTAAACCCAGAAATGGTCTGTACCTGAAGAGATATTATGCTTAAAACGAGTGTGGAGATTTTTTAGTTAGGTTAGTTTTCTTCTAGCTAGTGTGTTTTAAATTAAAGTGTGCTTAGCTTAGAGATTGAGTTTTCCGTCGTTATTCCTACTTATCTTGGTTTTACATTTGATGTTGCAGATGTCGACGCCTCTCCAAACATATATTGGTTTCGCTGATGGCGCTTGTCGTAGTACACAGAATATTTCTTCTACAGCTTGGGTTATCTATTCACCCTCTGACAAGTTGGTATCTATGCATGGGGTAAGCCTCAGTCAAACAACGAACAACATTGTAGAGTATAGTGCAGTGGTGGAGTTATTATTTGAATCTATTTCATTTGGGATTTGGAGTTTGATAGTGAGGTTAGATTCTGAACTCGTTGTATTACAGCTTAATAGAGTATACGCCATTAGAAATCCAGTTTTATTAAGATTATTTTTGAGAGTGCGTCTCTTGGAACGTGAATTTGACTACATTGAATATCAGCATATTCCAATATCTTTAAATACATTAGCAGATGCAATTGCTTCTCAAGTGTTAAGTAGACATGTGCGATAATCATACAAGTAAATTTAAAAACATTCCATAACATGTTTAACAAGACAAGCCAGTAATAACGATATCATATATATATAGGAGTGTGTCAAAAAATACATCGTCCTCGATCATAGGTTGAAAAACACGTTATGATCGGAAAAAATGATAGGTACAAAAAGCAAAATGTCATATGTGACTACAAAAAGCGATCATCCCATCACTGGTGATGATCTCGATACGAAACCACTGCACGGGCCACCTTACAAATGAACCTCCTAAAAGGTCCGGGGACTCCAATCACATAGCGCTGAAGTCGATGAGGGATGTCGACTATGCTAGTCTCGGGAATATCCCCTGTCAAGTGCTCTAGGTGACTCTCTGACTCGGCCAAGGTCTCTGCTGATTCGTCCTATGGTGCTGGAGCCGGTGCAACTGGTTGCTTTATCTCGAAATTCTGGAGAGCGGCTGGTCGCTGTGGACCCACATCTGCATTTTGAAATTATTACTATCAGTTCTGAGACGATATAAAAATAAAAAAAAAATTCACATTAGGAAAGTGTTGAAAATGATTACCTGAGTCGTTCCACCGCTCTCCTGGAGGAAGAGCCATGTCTGGGTCTCCGCGAAAGTCAACCCCAGCATAACGAAAATCCTGGATAGAAAAAACCTGGTTCTCCAACCATTGGAAATACTTAGGTTTGAACTGGACGACCTCGGTCCCCTCGTCAAGATGACGGGCCATGACTGCGACCCATCGCATCAGTTTGGGCTCTCGGGGAAGCCCAGCTCCAACTATTAGGTGTTGCGGGATAAGCATAGGAATCCTCTCCAGGCCAAAGCTCATGACTAAAGCTCCATAACCAAAAGTCTTCAGTCGTCCATTCTTGGCCCTGGTCAATTGGCCCTTCACATTGGCCAACACAGCATCGCACCAGTTGAAGATGGTTCCCTGAAAGCAATCAACTGCCATACACATCTAGGATCCGGTGGCAGAATGTAATGCGGCAGCTCCGCAAAGTCTAGTAACAGTGAATGCAATCACCTTGAGCTCAGGAGGGGATATGGTCTTTATGTCTATCCCTTTGTCTCTGGTCTGGCTGTTGCAATACTCTAACCAGAGACTATCGACAGACTGGCCACCTGCCCTAGTCCTGAACAGAGTCAAGTCAACGCCTCTCTTAGGAAAACTAGTCAAAAAGTATATATCCGTTGGCTCGATCTCGAGCTGGTGGCCGCCAATGAAGAAACGCTGGTCCTAGATGCTCCATCTGTCAACCATCCACTACAAAAAATCTACCTAAGCCCTCATGCCAGGAATGGCCCAGTATTTATATAAGCTGCACGCCCTCAAAGCATCAAGCGAAGGTTGATGATTCCATGCGGCAGCATCCACTTCCTCGTGCTCTCGTTCGCGCCAATCTAGCATGGTGTACTACCTACATCAAGCAAAAAGATCAATTAGAAAGCTAGAATAATTTTTCTTTGGTCCATTTTTTAGAATTTTTGGGTTAAAAACCCTCGCGGCGGGGCCCGCACCCTTCATGTTGGAGACAGTGCGTGGGACTGCACTTTGTCCACATGGAAGGTGCGGACCCCGAGCTGTTTCCCAATGGAGAAAAAGTCAGGGTCCGCAGGTTCGCCGTGGTGAGCCTGCGTACCCCGAGCGCGGGTTTTTTGCCTAAAAACCCTCCTAAAAAACAAAATAAAAGACTAAATTGAAAAATTAAATGGTTAAAAAGCAAGAGAAGGATGATGTGGATTACCTGGAGAAGACGGCGTCTGATTCCGACGGTTGGATCTTCCGCAATCCTCTCGGGAAGTTTTCATAGCAAAAGCACTATTTCCTCACCCAAATCACAAATGGTAAAAATGAATGGTAAAAACCCCTTTTTATAAGTTTTTTGAGTAAATAAATTACAAATTTGTTTAAGTTTCACTTTAAAAAGGTATTATTCTGACATTTTTATCTCTTTCAAGTAGGTATGAGTAATGTTTGTGTTTTTCTGCAAGATAACAGGATTATTCAGGCAAAATCTATCATTTTCAACCAGAGTCACCTTTAAGCCCTTTTCTGACTCCTAAAACATGAAAAGATTGCCGAGTTTTTTTTTAAGCTTGTTAAAACGGAAGTAAAAGACGGTCGATTTACAGCTCTTTTTCAACCGTAAAAACATAAAAAGATCGCCGGAGTTTTATCGTTTCAAATTTGATATTGGTTATAAAACGACGTGTCCTTGGTTGATTTTTTACTTTTTCAGATCAAAGACACTAATAATGAAAAGTAATCCTTGGTCGTAAAACATCAGGCGGTTCTCTCAAGTATTAATTTATACTTTTTCGGGCTTGGGAGACACAAATTTACGAAAAACTCAAACTCTGGAGTCTTCTTAAGTTTTTTCAGACTCTCTAAAAATGAAAAACGCCAAGTTTCTCCTATACTGGACTCGTTAAATTTTGACAGTAAAGGACCTGTTCTATTACAAACAGGAACGAACCACTCCTTCTTAGGGTTCGAATTTAAACTAAGTTGGACTCACCAGAAGGGTGAGCTTATAATCAAGCATATGTTATCCTCCTCAAGCTTGTAAAAAATAAAGAGGTACTTGCCAGAAATGGTGGGGGAAAAGAGAGAAAAGTGAGTCTGTTTGTCATACTTTATAACCACTCTTGAACACGACACTTTCATTCACCTGGTTTGGGAAATCCTTTACCTAATAGTTGATCAAACCATATTGAAAGTCTTAAGCCGGTTTCTGGGTATTAACTTTGGGTCAATCATTACCAAACCATCTATCGTGTCATTATGTGTTCAAGAGGTCAGTGCAAATAAGCCATTCATCTGCAAAATGTCTGTGATCCATCTTGACCATCCCTGAGTTAGTCCTTGCAACTAAATTTCTTCAACTTGATCTATGATTTCGTGTCGTGGGCTTGCCTACGGCGGATCGCTTTCTATCGACTTCAACTGCTTATCTAGAAAGATGATCTAGGAATCGTCAGTACCTTGAGATCTGCATGCCTCAATGGCAGATTTCTCGCCTTTGACGACAGTTTACATCATTGACTTTCGATCAAAGGATTCCATGACATGTTTGACATCAACACATCTTATCACATTTCATGGATTGTGCTGAGTACTTTAGAGCCATTGTCATTATTGGTGGTTTCTCTCACACTTGTTAACAGTTTACATCATCGACTGGTAATCAAGTGGTTTCTACCATGTTTGACTTTGACACATTTATTCACATGGATAGAATCGTACTATTTCGAGGAGTAGAAATGAAGACCCTGGATCTAGTTCCCACCATCCAGGCTGCGAGGAATTTTGTATTCATTATGTTGTAGACTATTCATAAACAGATGGTTGCGTCCATACTATGTCTACATGTGTCTATACTTATGATGTATTACAAGATCATTCCTATATCAAACCAGTAGATAGTTTTCTAGTCAGTTTTTAGTTTCCTAGTTGGTTTTGATCTAAGTATGGCAATGCCTACCTCAACGATGATATGATCTCATATATATATTTTGCACTTGAATGTTTTTACAGGTTCCAACCGGGCTTTCCGCAAGATAATCCTCGAAATGATAAAGTACTTCACTCTTCTTAAATGATAAATGAAATCCTCATCTACTACAGACTTCGTACTTTAGGGGGCAATCTGTTACACAAAAATATCGTCACCATGATTATTTGCAGTCAGTATGGGTCTATCATCACTTATACTAGCCTCCTAAGCAAGTCTCAGACCTTAGCTCTTCATGTCAAGCTTTGCAAATGAGAGAAAGACATTGAAAATCAATATTACTCTGGTTCCGCACTTTCTCCTACTTTTACTTGCATACCCGCACCCTTTGTTCATAATACCTATGTACTTGCATGCTCTGTCTATAAAGGGGTGGGTGCGTACCCCTGTAAAATTCGAAAAGGCGCAAGTTTACCCTAAAAAACTCACTTTTGGGTTAATTCTAGATGCTTCTAGAAGGATTTTGACATGGATTGTTCGCTCCAAGGTGGTTCATGCATCCCAAAAGAAAAGGAGCTAATCCCTTGATAGGAGGAAATATCCCTTTCAAGGAGGAGTTATCCCTTTGAAGGAGGACCTAGTAACTTACCTCCATTGCACTATAAATTAAGGCATTGGGTCAGTTGCTAGGGAGGTTAGAAGCTAGACATTTTGAGGGTAAATGCTGATGGAATTGGGACTTCCTAGTTAAACTTGAGAGGAGAGATCACATACCTTTTTGGTTTCATTGGGAAGTGAGTGAAGCTTGTCAAAGTAGAGGAGACTTCTTGTCGGACCCTGGGAGGAGCTTGTACAGAATCAAGGCACAGGTTGTAAAGTTCTTCTTCATTTGAATTAATACAATCAGATTCATTTTTCTCAACAAATTGTCTTATGTGGTTTGTTTCATAATCTCCTTGATCATTATGATGAATATGCTTTATGATATTGGCTTTTCAGGTGTTATTTAATTTGGTTTGCTTGTTTGTGTTTGCAGAATTACACTTCAAGGAAGCTCATTTGGAGCGAGGGAGCGAGGCTTACACAAACTTGCATTGGACCCAAGGTAGGCCTAAAACACTTGCTTGCCTTTGTTTTAATTGCATATTTAGAGAAAGATAGTTTTTGACTGGCTTGGTTGTCACTAGATATCAATAGATACTAGGAAGGTCGATCTTGTCCGCAACCTCCACTCATTCTGCGTGACAAAGCTAATTCGACTTCCTATGGATAAAGGATTGTAGCCTAGAAGGGTCTCCCATTATATACTCGATAGTACGTGGAGCACAAATCCGTACTAGCATTGTCTAATGCCCAAGTGAATGAAAGCCACTAGGTTTAAAGACGCCAGAACATGTCTCTAGCCTAGACCACTAAATGTGAGCGTTAAGTTTCAATGCTTCCTTAGGTTAATTCAATAAATTTTAACGGTTGATCTCGAATTAGGCTTCAATTACAAGGACCTACCACTATCATCTAAAAACTCCTATATGCAACTATATGAGAAAATAGATCTTTGTCTTCGATGAAATTTAACACTAATTAAGAGATAGAGAACAAAAAATTAATGCAACAATTAAAGAATCAAATCTTTCACTAATAAATCACCTAAATGCACTTAACCCTCATATAACAACATAAGAAGTTTCATTTCATTTCCGATGCTTATGATGATGCCATTCTAGCTTCTCAATAATGCTACTAATGCAATAATTTCGCTTAAGTAAACTAGAATGATGTTCTTCCTTTCATAAAATGCAAAATGAATATTTCACATAAAGCACTTTAAATGAAAGTTTTCACAATCCCGAACAAACAAGCATCAATCAAATCCAAAGCATTATAAATGAAACTAAAAGAAGCTTCTTCCCTGAATCGAACAAACCAAACACATAAATGCTTCAATAGACAAACCAAGAAATGTAATCTATGCTTGGAAACAGAAAAGAGACACTCGAAATAAGAGAACAAATGAGATTCTTTCATTCATTCAATTGAAAACAAAGCATCCTAGTCACTTTTGGGAGGAAGAAGAGAGTCTGAGGGTCAAGAGACATTGGCATTGGTATGGGAGAAATTTTGAATTTTTTCTTACCCCTGAGACCAGAGCAACTTTTGGGCCAAAAGTAGCATCGATCAGCATGACTGACCAGTACAACAAATAGAACTGATCAAGGGATTCAAACAAAAATAAAAAGGAACTTCACACAGGGCCATACATAACACATCAAAGGGTAGGCTAAACCAAGCAAGCACACAAAGCAAGTTGAATGAAGATTTCTAGTCAGGGAGAAGATGGTCTAAAAGGCTTACAGGGTCAAAATCATGAGAGAAAAACACACTAGCCAAGACTGGGGACAAACCCTAATCTTCACTTATAGGCATCGACACGATTGCCTAACTAACAACAAGTGCTAGAGGCTAGTGAGCGTGACTGTTCCTCAGAAATTCGCACTGGTTGATGCGACTGTCAGTGGATTAAGTGTGTTGGCCAAGGTAACTAAGGAAAAATATAAAAAAAAATTCAAAATAGGGACCAGATCTGCTACTATGAATTTTAGACTTAGGCTAGTAAGAAGGAGAAAAGAAAGAGAACCAAAGGGAAAACGTGAGGAAACACATGCGACAACTTTTAGTGCTTGCAACCATTGCATGTCATTGAATATACAATGATATGAAAATGATAAGTGGTCCTTCATTGTACACTAAGAGCTGTATTGCAAAAGATGTGTTTTGTTTTCCATACCAACCCTCCAAAAGGTTATGCATCAAATGGAGTGTTCATGTGGTCTCAATATTCTATCATACCTCGAGTTACTTGGTATTATTATATGATAGCTATATTTTCTACTCAAATTTTTAACTATCATCTAGCATGTCCTCCTTCTTCATCACCTTCTTCACAATCTTGTCATAGCCTGGTAGAAATCCTGTATCTTTGATCCACTCGTGACAAGACGACATCGGTCTAATAAACACCTAGTCTAAGATATTGAAGTTGGGTTCTTAAATTAGATTAGGACTAAGTGACAAGTTAAGGGAGAAGGGATAGTGATGTGTAATTGCGTATTTCAAGTAGCCAAGGGTCAATCTTGATCACTGAGACTGTGCAGTGTGCAACTCAGGCCAGACTGAGGAAAATTTCTACACAATCCTCACTAAGGGAAGTAATTTTGCAGTGGCCACTAAGAGACACAATTATGTAGTTTAATTAGGCAGTGTTTGTTATGGGATAAGGCATTGGAAGGACACTTTTGTAAAGTTTCAGGATGCAAGGTAAACTAGGTAGCTAATATGCTTAAGGGACAAAACTGTGCAGTATCTAGATACACTGGGTTCTAGCTAAGGTAAGAACATGTGAGGAAGGACCTAGGCAACTTTGGATGCCAAGGGAGGATGGACTTCCTATGCATTGTGATACTCTATTAGGAAAGGAAAGGGATTGAGGGTTGTAGATGCGATGTGTGTATTTCAGGAAAGTTGGATGAGTTTAGCTTTCTAGGAAAACTATGGAATTAGGCTAAGTGTGGGATCAGTGGAACTAATGTGAGCAATTATAGAACTTGACTACAATCGCACACTTAAACACTTATTTATACAACATAGACCATCGAGAACATATTAAAACATACTTTTCTAAATGCAACAACCTTCGTGGTAGATTACGACAAGTGCGGCTCCGATGATAGAGTTTGTGAGGATAATGGTGACACTTGTGTAATAGTGCGTGAAACTTTAGAAATGAGTGTGAAACGTGTCTATATGATGAGTACAACTAATTCTCACAAATATTTCTTGTTGAAGCAACAAAAAATTCCCTTTGCATGACAAGAAATAATCCCCATGCCTAAAGATGACACATGACATACAAATATGATAGCTTGAACAACTCTTAATATGATCTTACTAATAAGTGACTAAGGAATGGATGATCATAGGATCCATAGTAGGCTCCAAAATCTATATGTAGGCCAAAATTTTGGAGGGTGTTGCAGCTGTTACAAAAGGTGATTAGAAATATAGATATCAGGGCATTAGGTATATGGATATAGAGCTAAAGGGTTGTGACAAAGGGAATATGAGAGATAATGAGAGAGTGAGAATGATTGCAGAAGGAAGCAGAGATATGGTGAGGGTGTGAGGAATAAAAAGAGAGAAGGATAGAGGGAGATATATATAGAGAGAGATGTGTGGGGCAAGAGAAGGATGGATATAGAGATAGATATGTATGGGGGGAGAGAGGGAAATGGAGAGAGAAGGGGAGTGGGATAGAGAGAGAGAGTAGAAGAAATTAAGGAAGAAAAGAGAGAAGGAGGGGAGGGGAAATAAAAGGAGAGAAGGGAGAGAATGGGAGAGACTTAGAGAAGGAGAGGGATAAAATTTGGTGGTATTTTGTTTGAAGGAGGGACTAGGGAGAGAGGGATAGAGAGGAATGATTACATATACAAAAAGTGATGGTATGGGGGAGAATGAGATAGGTGGATGTAGTGAGGGAGAGTGAGAGAGAAGAGAGGGATGTAGATAAAGATAAATATGGAGGGGAGAGAGAGAGGAAAGAATAAAAAAATATAGATATAATTATAAATATGGAAATATATTGAGAGAGAATGTTGGGGGAAGAGAAAGACAGGGAGAGAGATAAGGAAGGATGGAATTAGATAGAGACAAATCTAGTGGGAGAGAGAGGGAATGATGGGGGGAGAGAGACACTTATATTTCCCACCTCTCTCTCTCTCTCTCTCTCTCTCTCTCTCTTTAATTCTCACTCACTATCTTCCACTCTCTCCCTCTTCCTTATCACTCCAACTATTCTCCTTTTCCCCACAGTCCCTCTCCTTCCTTTCCCAAATATCCTCCTTTTCTTTCTTCACCTTTCGCTCCTCCTCCTCCTCTCTCTCTCTCTCTCTCTCTCTCTCTCTCTCTCTCTCTCTCTCTCTCTCTCTCTCTCTCTCTCTCTCTCTCGACCTCCTCACTCTTTCCCTTCCTCTCTCAATTCATTCTTATCTTGTTCCACCCTTCCAACCACCCTATATCTTACCCCTCCATATTGTCCTTCCATCTCCCCCTCTCCCAAATCTATATCTCCACTCATATTTATTTGCCTCTCTCCCTCTCTCCTCACCTCTCTCTCTTTCTCACTCAAATACACACACATCTCTACACCTCTCCACCCCATCTCTCTCCTCTCCTCCCCCCCCCCCCCCACTCACGCTACCTCTCTCTCCAAATTTCTCCATATTCTTCTCTTTCTATATCCCTCTCCCTAAAAATTCCTGCCACTCCCTTCCTCTCTTTCTCCATCCATCTCTACCTCCCCTAATCTCTCCTTCACAATAAACCCTTGAATTATATACCTCTATCACTATCCCTCCTCCCCTCTCTCTCTCCCATATTCTCTCAAAACATTCTTCTCTCCCTTATCTCTTCTATGAACATTCCCTCCATCTCTTCCACTCTCTCCATTTTCCTTTCTCTCTCCCTTCCCCAACATCCCCCATACCTTCTCCCTTTACCCCTTTATCTTTGTCCTATTTTTCTTCGTCTCTCTTGCTTCCTCCGTATCTCTCTCTTAATTTCCCCTTTCCTATTGCAATATTTGTCTTTTCCCTGTGATTTCTCCCCCAAAGTCTCTCTGACTTATCTCTACACCTCTATCCACCTCAATACTTATCCCCCACCCGTCTCTCTTTATGTATGTGTTAATTATCCCCTTGTTACTGGTGAGCCCTAGTATTACGCCAATCATGTTGCAACTCCCAAGGGATCCTCAACTCAAATTATCAACCCGAGGTTCATACAAACTTTGAGGTGATAGTGCTATATGAATAGAAGATAGGATTCCACTCATGCCACCCTCAATTATGACATAAGATCAAAAATTTCTCAGAGATCCTTCCTCCTATTGAATTAGAATGAAATCTTACTGATAAAGGTACAATTGGAAATTGCTTCTAGTTATGAAAATGGAAACTCCATTGACCCAACTTGTAAATTCTAACTAATAAATTCATCAAAGGACAAAGGCTAATCTACTTACAGAAAGAACTCTATGTTATTTTGCAGAATTCGTCAAATTACCTCATCTACATCTATCTTGGGAAAGTATGATCCAGATTATTCACAGTACTATGTTCATTATGTCGTCGTTTCGTACCCCAAAGGGGATCCATCATCTGGACATAAAATGAATGATAGATTGAGAGAAGAATCTACTGACCAAAACAAATAAATAAATACCTAATGTATGATAAATTCAAGTAGAAGCCGACTAATTTAAAACTAAACTACATATACTATTCAATTTTTATTATTTTTAGTTTTAATTATTTTAATTTAATTTTAATTTATTTATTTTAATTAAATTCCTTATTTTAATTAACCTAATATGAATTAGTAAATAATAAAACTAATTAATTCTAATGAAATAGCAATGAATAAAAGATTAAAATAGATAAATGTAGATAAGTTTAAATTTTTTATAAAATGTATAGTTTAATTTTGTATAATTAGTTTTTAATTTTAATTAGTATATAATTTTAATTTTAATTTTTCTTTCTTTTAATTCAGTAACCTAATTAAATATAATTAGTTTATTTCAATTTAAAATCAAATTTTTATTTTAACCTAATATGGATTACTAATTTGTTATTTTTTATTTTTATATATATAAATATAAGCCTATTTTATTTCTTTTTTACTGAAACAAATTAATTAATTAATTAATTAATGCATTAAATACTTAACTAGGAAAGTAATAAATGATTTGATTTGATTAAGATTAAATTATTTTATTCCTATTTTATTTTTATGATTTATAGATTAATTTCATTCATAGATAATTAAACCCTAAGTACTAACTAACAAAGAAATAAATTATTTAATTAATTTATATTTTTTAATAATGTTAATTTTAAAATCTATTGTCACTAGAATAATTTTTTATATTTTGTTATATTAGTTACTCAATTTATTTATTATTTAGTAATCATCTATATTATCTTAAAATAATCTTAATAATTATTTATAATTACATCCAACATTCTTATAGCTGGGAAAAGCATTCATCGAGTCAAACATCTCCATTTGAGGCATGCTTTGGTTACTTACCAAAATCTCCTTTAGATTTTATCTTTCAGAAAGATGTTTCTATTGATAGTCATAGTGAGATTGATAAGGCCAAGTGATTCATTGAACAAGTTTAATTGGTGCATCAAATGGTTCAAGAATAGTTGGAAAAGAGCTAAGCCAGGTACAAGACAAGGCATGATAAGCATTGTGTTGACCGCAGTGTTCAAGTTGGAGATGAATTTTGGCTTTACATTAGCAAATGTAGGCTTAAAGGATAAGGTAAAAATATGAAACCAACAAGGTATGGGCATTTTAAGCTTCTACAAAAGATTGGTAACAATACATTTTGTTTAGATTTGCCTCCTTATATGAAAATGTATGCAGTTGTTAATGTTGAGAAATTGAGATCATATGAGCCTCCTTTGATTGATGATCAAGGAGAGCAAGCTCACATTCCTTCAATAGAGAATTTCTCTCAAGAATTTCTTGAAGAATTGCAAGAGGATACTATCCCTGACGGAAGAACAAGGACTTCAAAATGAGGGAATGTGGAGTACCTTCGTGTTGGTCTCAAAGGAAAAAAATCCAAGCAAAGATAAATGGATTGAGATTGAAAGGGTGAGGGAACTATACCCTCATCTATTTGTTGATTGAAAGTAATCTTTTGGAGGTCCAAAAGCTTCCAATGGGGAGGAGTGATCCAAGGGATCAATTTAGTGCTCAAAATTAAAAGTGTTCAAAAGTGATCAAAACATGTACCAGTACGTAGATCTTGGCGATCTCAATCCAACACAAATTGAATTGTTCAAAATTTATATTGTATGCTCCTAATATCATGTTATGATCTAATTCCCAAACAGGTAAAAAAAAATCAGAATGATAGGGTGACTGTGCATTTTTGGGCCACTGGCACGCTACCACTTGGCCACTCTAGACTAGTCTAAAAGTTATGGAATTTGATTGGCTCAGATTTGTTTCTTTTAATATTGGTGGGTTTAAATTTTTTATAATATTTTGGGTTGATTGTGTAATTATTAGATGAATGGTGGGAGTTCACGTGGCCTCCGGGTGACAGTCTAAAATTTTGGTTGAGGGTCGAAGTAGCCCATAGGAATCGAACGCAGGACCAAGCACCAAGCAACAACAAGCTCTACCACTGTACCATGCATATGAGACTTAATTTGTGTTTACATATAGAAGCTAGACTAGGAGATGTAGCCTAGGAGAGGGGTGAAATCCTTTATCTTGTTTGATGTTATGTGTTTATAATATGGTAACTTGTGTTGGCATTATGAGATAATTGTTGTCCTTGATGGCAACTCATACAGGTGACAGATCATAGTGCAACAAGCCAGTAGCAAAGATTGATGATCAGCCTCTTAGAATGGAAGAAAATAAGGGGTTCGTAGGTGCACCATTCAAAAGGTGTGGACCCGCAGGCACGCCATTCACAAAGTGTGGATATGTTTGTAGGTCTCCCGCACAAAAGGTGCGAACCTAAAATGCACGGACTTTCATGCAGAGAAAAGCGCATGCACATGGAAAATCCTATGGTGGTACATGGTATTTAGCCCGACATGTTTGATCCTATGGTTTTGGTCCGTGGTTTTGCATATAAAGTATTGATCCAAGGTATTGGGTTCCTAGTATTGAATACCTATGGTTTTGGACCATGGTTTGAGTAAAGGCCTAGCCTATAAAAAGGAAAGGATATCATTTGGCTGAGGGACTCAGGTGTTGAATATCTCAAGAAGAAGAAGATCTAAAATTCTGGTGATTGGTTGGTGAGTGATAGCTAGATCTAAATCAAGGAGAAAAATAAGGATTACAAGTCGGATCTACTGATGGATGAGATCTCCTCGGCGCACGATCAGATCTGTAGATCTGATAGTCTGCGGTATTCCTGAAGTCTGAAAATTGTCTATACCCACAGGACCGCAAGTGCAGACAAGGAACAGGTGCAGAGGTTCGCAGGCCCAGAAGTGTCGTAGGTGCGGAAGTGCGCAGACGAGCTGTGGCCACAGGTATGGAAGTGCGCAGACAAGTTGTGGCCATAGGTGCGGAATTGCGCAACTGACCAGAAGGTGGAGGTCTGGAAGTGTGCAACTTACCAGAAGGTGCAGATGCAGAGGTGTGCAGGTGAGCAGTAGGCGCTGGTGCGAAAGTGCGCAAGTCCAACACAATAGAAGTGCAGACATCTGCAGGATTCTATTGGCTAAGTTGCAGACTCTACTTGAGATATGTTTTAGCTGTTTTATCTATTACTGCTGTGTTCAAGGTTCAGATTTGTTTGCTATATTGGTTCAGTTTGTGCACAAGGAAGTTGGTTGATTGCAGATCTATTTAATACTTGATGGATTGAGATCTTAAGGATTGGAATGTTTGTCATTATCTAGTTTGATAGACTAGATCTTAATTATTGATGTATGTTTATGTATGGTATGATTTGGGTATGACAAATGTATGAAACAGCTGCAAGTTATAAGGAATTATTTGCAGGTTGGTTTTGGTGAAAGTATTGTTTCAGTATTGGGTGATTGTGTGCCTTAATGATATAGATGGGTCCAGTATGAAAATTGGATGAAACGTGGCCTTTCAGATTATGGTGTTGTGCTTCAGTGTATCCAGTTTGAAAATTTATGAAACGTGGTACCTAGAGGAAGAAAGAGAAGGTTGTAGCCTTCGGTACATCGGCACCTATGTACTAGCACATCAGCTAGTATAAGAGCCAAGCGGGTGGTAGCTCCCTTCTAGTAGCAGCTAGAAAACGAGTAATGGTTGGAGCATTTCAGCAGGTAGCAGCCTACGTACTAGTAAATGGATCGGCTAGTACAAGAGCAAAGGGGGTTCTAGCTCCCTTCCAGGATAGTCTGGAGAACGAGAGAAGGTTGTAGCCTTCTACAGGTAGAAGCCTGTGTATTGGTATAAGTCTGCACCAGTACACAACTATTGTAAAATATATTTCTTATTAAAGAAGACTGAGACGACTTGCAGCAGGTGGTTTTCACCTTATATCATGGTGTTCATGTGTGCTTCTTGTGTGTGATGATCTGTTCCATTTTACTACTCCGGTTTACTACTCATGTGGTTAATAATGTTCTGATGCACTCATTAAATATCAACTAACTGAATCATATGTTTACTGGATATACATTTGTTGCAACACATATGAATCTTAATATGGGAATGAAAAAGTCTTATTGATTTGATAATACTGATTCACCCCCCCTCTCAGTATTATTTCCAACAATTGGTATCAGAGCAGGTTCTTTGGTAGAAGCTTGATCGCTTGAAGGAGATCCGCAGAACAATGGGAAAGAAGCTTAAGAAGAAAGCACCTAAGAAGAAGAAGAGATCTTAAGAGAGCTATGACAGTGGGAGAATCGATTGGGGATTATGTGGAAGAAGCACTTCAGAATCATTTCAGAATGAAGATGAACTATCAGGTATGAATTTGTTATCCTCTGATGTCCCAACTATCTATCCATTTGGAGATGATGTAAGTGATAATGAAACAAATGAATATGCTCTTATGGGTGAGGAAGAAAGATATCAAATAGAGGAAGAATTTAAAAGCTTGACTAACAAAATCAGAGATCAACAAGATCTATTGAACAAAAGAGAATGTGCCTACAAATAAGTAGCTACCAAACTAAAGGTTCAACTAGAGGAAGGAAACAAGGTAAGGGAGTTATTCAAGGACAAGGAAGATCAATGTCAAAAGTTGTAGGATGAAGTGAAATATTTAAGAAATGAAGTAAATGAAAGGAGCACAACAATCAAGAAACTCAGAGATAGATCCAACTACTATGAAAGTCTTGAAGCTACAATCCTCTCGCTAAAGGAAGACCTTGAAGAATCAAAGAAGTAGAATAAAGATATACTCCCAGCTATTGAAAAATAGGAAAACGAAGTTATCAGCTTCAAATCTCAGCTAGAATGTGCCTTCAGAATTCATCAAATGCAGCAGGATCTGAATGAAGAAAAATAAAAGGAGATTCTCAAACTAAGGCAACAAGTGGAAGAAGGAAGAAAATCTAAAGAAATTTTGAAGAAGCAATGTCTGGAAAAGGAAGAACAACTTCAGGTTGAGGTAAATATCTTGAAAGGTAAATTAGAAGAAGAGGATAAGCTCTTACGTTTTTCAAGATAGTACTAAAGTCTTGGATGATATTCTTAATAGTCAAAGGTCTCCAGCTATCAAAACTGGTCTTGGTTTTCATGAATCTATTGAAGGTGAATCTAATTCACAAAGTAAGACAAGGGACTCTACTGCAAAATCTGAAATTCTCAATAAGGAGATGAAAGGTCAATCTCATCATCAACCAAGGAAAGAAATTCTTCAAAGAAAAACTTTTACTCCTCCTATGAATGATGTTGAA
This sequence comes from Pinus taeda, assembly GCA_000404065.3. NCBI lineage: Eukaryota > Viridiplantae > Streptophyta > Pinopsida > Pinales > Pinaceae > Pinus > Pinus taeda. The sequence continues at coordinate 19,439 of APFE031335564.1, forward strand.
TGTTATGTATGTCATAATCTTGGACATGTTGCAGCCAGATGTAGAAGAATAAGGGTTCAAGACCATCATGTAGAAAGATCATCACATTCAAGGTACTTTAATGGATATTTCTTTACTTGCAATATGTTTGGTCACAGAGTTGTTGATTGCTACAAAAGGAATATGAAACATGTAAGATGTTATGCATGTAACAATCTTGGACATATAGCTAAGGAATGCAGGAACAAAGTACGAGCACCATACCAAAAGAAGAAAACATCATCACAATTGAAGATATGGAAAAAGAAAGAAGTATAGCCAGAAAGATGTGGCATAGCAGAGTATATAGACATGACAGACTCAAAGGAAGCTGAAAGGGTGGAACATCAGTGTTCCAAATCTCATATGCATGTATCATAAAGGGAAGTCGTGTATATAAGCGAGTTAGACACTGGACAGTCGTGTATATGTCAGTCTAAGGGAAAGCAGTGGGGACAGGCTCAGAAAAAGGGTCTGATATGATTCAGTCCATTATGTCTTGACACTTGTATGTTGTTAAAAGTGTTTTTGATCCTAGCTTGATGATGATGATGTCCTGGATACTTCTTGTTAATATATGCATGATCAGATCTGACAGCGAACAAATGGCACAGGTTCAGAGGAGCATATGCTACATTGGTGGCATTATGATTAGTAGTCCTTGATGGTGATGCTTATATATTGTTGTCATATGATACTTGGGGTTACATAGTTGATGTTCAGATCAAATTATAAGGATAAGGAGAAGTACAATGTACTTGGTGATGAGCCTCTCATATGCTGCTGTTGTTATATGCATAAAGATCATACAATACAATCATGATGCAAGATTTCTAAAGATCTTGATGCTCATATGAATGAGGATTGTTGATGTTGATGATATCAAGAAGTCTTGACAAATGATCTTGAGCTCAAGATACATAGTGGTGAATACATGGATGATTACTCAAATATGCAGTCATGGTGATATAATGATAGATTGATACTTACATATGTTGATCGATGCAGATATTCCCAAGTGATGATACTTGGATCATGCAGATCTTGATGTTGATATGATGGCTGTGGTATTTCTCACATATGATATAATGTGGATGACTCTTGATAAAGTTGACGCTGACATGTCTTGTCACAGGTTGATGCTATATACACTAATGGACATAAACAGGTTATTGCTCTACATGTTGTTGACTATGTATGATAGTTGCTAAGGACTATCATGGTCTTATTTAGATGTTTGATCTCTATCATTCAATGTAAAGGTGATATCAAGTCTCATGATGAAATAGTGTGTCTCTATCTAGTGTGTCTTCTACTCATATGAAGAAAATTGTACCTCTCTATACATAGGAAGGATGATGAAATATTTGTGTCATTATCAAGGTCATGTAACAGCCTATGTTGGTTTCCCCACTATGCCTGGGATGGATGATGTAATTTTCTTATTTTATCATGTATCCTCATTTGTTTTATTGATGTACCCCCACTTGGTTGGTAGATGTTTATATGTATGAGTCTTTATGATGTATGGAGTCAAGTTCTTTTAGAACATCTTTTTGCAGAACATGCTTACAGTCAGGGGAAGCATGAACAACACACTTAAGCAAAGCAGAGACTTTAGTATGTACTCAGAGGGAGCATGGATAGATTGGTACACCTTGGCATATACAAAGGGGGAGCTCATTCAGAGATTTCAGCAGGTACTTAAGGGGAGTATGGTCAGCGGAATGATTATCAAGGAAAGAGCATATCTTGGTTCGGCCTTTGCCCTTGATGTCAAAGGGGGAGAGTGAGTTGGTGTTGTTGCCATCAAGTCCAAAGGGGGAAATTGTTGACATTATGATGCATGTGTTGTACTTGATGGAAACCCAATTGTAGAAGAACAAATCACATATATATATATATATAACTAAGAAGAGATATCAGATGTGTCAGAATACATGGGATGTAGGATAGCTCAAAGGAATCAAGATGACAGATCATAATGTGACAAGTCAGCTTTACCATCAAGTCCAAAGGGGGAGATCGTTGGCATTATGAGATAAGTGTTGTCCTTGATGGCAACTCATAGAGGTGACAGATCATAGTGCAATAGGCCAGTAGCAAAGATTGATGATCAACCTCTTAGAATGGAAGAAAATAAGGGGTTCACAGGTGCACCATTCAAAAAGTGCAGACCCGTAGGCATGCCATTCACAAAGTGTGGATATGTTCGCAGGTCTCTCGCACAAAAGATGCGAACCTAAAATGCACGGACTCTCATGCAAAGAAAAGTGCACACACGTGGAAAATCCTATGGTGGTACATGGTATTTAGCCCGACATGTTTGATCCTATGGTTTTGGTCCGTGGTTTTGCATCTAAAGTATTGATCCAAGGTATTGGGTTCCTAGTATTGAATACCTATGGTTTTGGACCATGGTTTGAGTAAAGGCCTAGCCTATAAAAAGGAAAGGAGATCATTTGGCTGAGGGACTCAAGTGTTGAATATCTCAAGAAAAAGAAGATCTGAAATTCTGGTGATCGGTTGGTGAGTGATAGCTAGATCTAAATCAAGGAGAAAAATGAGGATTACAAGTCGGATCTACTGATGGGTTGAGATCTCCTCGGGGCATGATCAGATCTATAGATTTGATAGTCTGGGGTATTCCTGAAGTCTGAAAATTTTCTATACCCATAGGACTACAAGTGCAGACAAGCAACAGGTGTGGAGGTTCGCAGGCCCAGAAGCGTCGCAAGTGTAGAAGTGCACAAACGAGCTGTGGCCACATGTGCGGAAGTGCGCAGCTGACCAGAAGGTGCAGGTGTGGAAGTGCATAACTTACCAGAAGGTGCAGATGCGGAGGTGTGCAGGTGAGCAATAGGCGCTGGTGTGAAAGTGCGCAAGTCTGGCACAGCAGAAGTGCGGACATCCGTAGGATTCTATTGGCTAAGTTGCAGACTCTACTTGAAATACGTTTTAGCTGTTTTATCTATTACTGCTATGTTCAAGGTTCATATTTGCGCACAAGGAAGTTGGTTGATTGCAGATCTATTTAATACTTGATGGATTGAGATATTAAGGATTGGAATGTTTGTCATTATCTGGTTTGATAGACTAGATCTTAATTATTGACGTATGTTTATGTATGGTATGATTTGGGTATGACAAATGTATGAAACAACTGCAAGTTATAAGGAATTATTTGCAGGTTGGTTTTGGTGAAAGTATTGTTTCGGTATTAGGTGATTGTGTGCCTCAATGATATAGATGGGTCTAGTATGAAAATTGGATGAAACATGGCCTTTCGGATTATGGTGTTGTGCTTCAGTGTATCCAGTTTGAAAATTTATGAAACGTGATATCTAGAGGAAGAAAGGGAAGGTTGTAGCCTTCGGTATGTCGGCACCTATGTACTAGTACATCAACTAGTACAAGAGCCAAGGGGGTGGTAGCTCCCTTCTAGTAGCAGCTGGAAAACGAGTAAAGGTTGGAGCATTTCAGCAGGTAGCAGCTTGCATACTAGTAAATGGATCGGCTAGTACAAGATCAAAGGGGCTTGTAGCTCCCTTCCAGGACAGTCTGGAGAATGAGAGAAGGTTGTAGCCTTTTGCAGGTAGAAGCCTCTGTACTGGTATAAGTCTGCACCAGTTCAAAACTATTGTAAAATATATTTCTTATTAAAGAAGATTGAGACGACTTGCAGCAGGTGGTTTTCACCCACATTGGGTTTCCACCTTATATCATGGTGTTTATGTGTGCTTCTTGTGTTTGATGATCTGTTCTATTTTACTACTCCAGTTTACTACTCATGTGGTTAATAATTTTCTGATGCACTCATTAAAGATCAACTAACTGAATCATATGTTTACTGGATATACATTTGTTGCAACACATATGAACCTTAATATGGAAATGAAGAAGTTTTATTGATCTGATAATACTGATTCACCCCCCCTCTCAATATTATTTCCAACAACTTGTATCTCTTTTGGCTATTAACTATGTTTAAAAATCATTTATTTATTTTTTTGTAACTTGATCCATTACCCAAAATACATACAAGTTTCACTTTCAATTTGTATATCACCTTTAAGTTTCCATTACAGATCAATTCTAAATTAAGACATCAGAAAAATATGGCTTCCTTTCTTTCCAAGACTACATGAAATTCATTAAATTTTTCAAAGGAGCAAGTATTGAGGATAGATCCAAATTGGCTTAGTTTTACATGCACAATATGATCCTCACCGACATGAATTTCTGGGACCCCAAATCAAGATTGGGAGACATGAAAATTATGGAATTAGCCTCCTAGTTGACCCATGAGGAGACAAGGGATGAAAAAGTAAAATGGTGATGAAAAAGGGATAAAAAGATCCCTTATATATCATAATAGAACTATTGAGCCTTAAGGTTATCATCAACAACTAGAATCTCATCTCCTCTGGTCTTGAATTGGCCCTTAGGTATATAGCAGCCCAAGAGAAACCCATCCTACATTTTGAGGGCGCTTTGCGAATGATGGGGATAGAAAGTTTGCAGGCTTGCCAAAGAAGATGGCATGCTCTACCTCATAGTTTACAACTGAGACAATATCACTCCCCAAAAATACTAAGAAATGCCTTGGAGAGAACCCCACTATACAAAAGAATCATGCAAAGGTTGAAGATCATATGGATATGACTCAAACTCAGTCATCCTGCAAGAAGGAATAAACCAAGCAAAGGAACAAAATGAATGGATAGACATAGAGGCAAGTGGAGGCTTCTAACCATGGGAGGGCACACCATCTGAGGGGCCTTGGGATGTCATAGATGTCACCAGGGTCATGAATGAGCTTCATACTAGTGACTGAGTTGTTTAGAGGTCGATAAACACCTTCAACAGGGGGGTGATGATGGGTCCCATCAATAGGTATGTTTTGAAGTTCATTATGCTATCCTCCAACCCTTAAAGCTATCCTTTTCTCACATTAATTCACATTTTTATCCATAATATGCTTAGTATGAATAATAAAGGGTATTTGTCATATTGTATGGCCTAATGTGGTCAATTTGCAGGAAAAGAAACATTGTTGGAGGCATTTACTATGCAGAGGCTTGATGGAGACAACCAAGAGAGAATATACGTGGCTTTTCCACCTCATTAGCTTTCTAACTTGGATTCAGATCATAGAATCCTCACTCATAACTCAAATTCACTAGAAACTGAGGGACTCCAAGTACGTCTAAAGATCAAGGGGGATCAAATCCACAAATCTCAAGATCTTGGAGGGAATCACTCCTCTTTTCAAGAGAATCACGATCAACTACATTTTTGTAAAAATAAACCAACCAAGAGTCTCATTAGGATTTGAATTTTTGTTGCAGCTAGGAGTAGCTACTTTGAGATTAGTGCTTGACATTTTCATTCTTATTTTTCAAGATGTATGTGACTATGATTTTCTGTTAATGAGAATTTTACTATTGGTCTACATCTGAGTTACTCTTGGAGGGCTAAAACTCTTAGGTTTTCACCCAACCCATAGGCTTTAATCCCTCTCTTGTATTTATTTCTTGTTCTTGTTTCAAAGTATTGAAATCATTTCCTTATTTTCGTAGATTTTATATCATAAAACTTATAATTGTTGTCTTTCCTATCACCTCTCTTGTGGGAAGAGTGATTGAAAAGATCCAAAATAACAACTAAAAATATTTGTTTATGATTTCTTGGAAAGTATTAGGTATTAGATTGAAATTAATATGCATGTCTAATCTTTGCAACTTAAGAGTTCATGGCATTGGTTTGGCAATTGGAGTTGTGTTTTATTTTATAGTAGGCTTCAATAAAATTCAACTCATCTTTTCCATGATTATTTACATTGCTACAATAATGTTCATTTAATGCATGTAGTTAGCAAGTTGTAGGAACTGGGATGGTTTTGAGGGGTGGGAACACCTTTCCACATCCGCATGGACCTTTTCATTTTCCTCTTAGGCACCTCAACTTGCTTCCAAAATTTGTCTTTGAATTCGCTATGTTAAGGTAGATGAAGGACATCGTTGGCATCAACTCTGGTGCAAGATAGACTTATGAAGGGTATTAGGCTTGGGTAAGGGGTTCCCAAACCCTTCATTTGCCTCCTTTTATCTTAATCTACATTAATTATCCTTCAAGACACCATTTTTGTCCTAAAAAGTCTCTCGTACCCTCCTCTTGTAGAAAAACAGGGCCTCATGTGGCAATACAAGACCTCCTATAGCACCTCCTATAGGAGACCTATAACACTGTTTTCTTCAACCAATTTTACTCCATAATTTGACTCTAGCATAGTTAAGTTTAATAACAGCCCCCAAATGGTGATTTGATGATTAGGGAATACTATAGGACAACTTCAACCTCATAATTTAATCACTACAAGCATCAAATAGCAAAACATACTTGGAATTATTATTTTTCTTCATAGGTATGTTAAATATTGGATTCCTCATTTTCAAGAAAGTGTGAGTAGATAATGATGCTTGCAAGTAGGTTATTGATTTAAATTAAGTGTGCAAGTAAATTAGCATGATTTACTTTTGCAAATAGACTAGCCTTTTTCCTTTCATGCAATTTCAATCAACATTTACATTTGATGAATGACATTTTCACCTTTGTAGTTAAAATCATGTTTTTTTATGCTTTCATAAGAAGTTTTCACTATAATTAGTTGGAGGAGTTGTCTCATAACACTTTAATATAATTACTTGAATGAGGGTGACATGAGTAGAACCTAAATTGTTGTGCATATATCACTGTCACCTCTAAGTTTGTACAAACCCCAGATTGATAATATAAGTTGAGAAGCCCTTGGGAGTTGCAACATCCTTGGTGCAATACAAAGGTTCATCAATTACCATACTCAAACTTATGAATATTCATTCTTGAACCTAATTTTCTTGATTATTGATCTTTCTCACTTGATATTTTGACTGTGACAAGTGCACCATAACTACTTTGACCAAAGGTTTGACTTGAGAGATGTGTTGAACTTGTGAACTTCTACTTATGGCTAATAGCTAAATCTCCATCTCTACAACATTTTTCAACTGTGGGTATGCTCAAGATAATTTAAGACACATGGGATCATATTGAAAATTCAAATCAACAATAGAATGTTATAGGAGCTATAGAGTATGCAAAATTCAGTAGCTTATGTCTAATCAAACTAATTTAATAAAGAAAAATGTATACATTTGAGATGATAATGGAAATTTACATGATGGTATGAGAAGAAGTGATAAAAATGGGTGAAAATGAGAGATAAAACAATAAAAAAACGTAATATTGGAGGCTCAACACTTGGTTATTTACTTCCCTATTTTTTTTCTTGAGATTTCTTGGTCACCTTAAATTATTCCTTATCTCTTCGCTTGCATATTTCATCCATTCTCAATAATTTTGTGGGTGTTTTGGAATAATTTAAATCCCATTCATATATGATGTCTACCATATTCAAGGTTTCTTTCGACAATGCTCCTTTTACTTTGTACTCATTTTAGATGGACAATAGTGAAGAACTTGTTTTCTAAAGAGAGATCATTTCTTTATATAATTGTTTCATGCTTTACTCTATGATTATGATCTCATGTAATGTAGATACCTTGAAATCATCCTCATTAGAAATCGGGTAGACAAATATTGGACCTTTGTGTGAATCATTTCATTCTCTCGTTTTATTGTGGTTAGATCATTTTCCAATTCCTTCACCTTGTTTACTAGATATTCAACATTCTTCTCTACTACAATATAGAATAGGATTGGTTGTAGTATTCAATGCTATATCTCTTTCAATATTTACTCATATTATTGTGTCCAACTCTTCAAAAGAGTACCTCCATCTATCTTGAAGAACTTTTCTTATACCATGTTCAAATATCAAACTTGAGAGATATGGCACTCAATTATTCTCTTCATGTAATATGCCCATATCTTTAAGTGGTAGACATCCTCTAGTGATTGGAATAGGAAGCTCAACATTCATGGGTGGTAATATGGATTTTGCTTCTCTTATGAGCCTACTCTTTTTGTCTAGAGTCTCTCTGGGACTGCTTGTCCACTCTCTATTTTGCAAGTATCTCCTCTTCAAGCTTCTTTGTTACTTATTCCTATTTTATTTTATCTTATTCTTGCCTTACCTTGATTTCTTCTTGAATTTTAGTTTCTTATTCTTATTTTCTATTTTCCTTTTCCTGCATCTTCTTTTCATCATCATGCTTATTCATTTCATTGATCTAGATCTTAGGAGGGGCCAAGATTTAGGAGACCTAAAAACTAGACACTACACTGGGAGAGGAAAGAAACAACACAATATTCATATATTCATGTTGAATACATAAACAATATAGAGGAAAGAAACAACACAATATTTAGATACACATGCTAAATACATAAAGAAAATAACCATTAACCAGATCATTCACATTTTGCCTTCACCCTTTTTAATATTTATTTCTTTTTTTCCTCCTTCAACCTTTCCCTATTTATGGAAGCTTTCTCCTCTTTAGATTCTTTTCTTTGGGAGGATTCTCCATTTGTATCTTTGGGATTTATCCTGGGCTGAGAGTTGCCAACTTCCTTGTTTGCATCCACATTTTGGGAATCATTGTAACAATTCTTTACCTTCTCTTCCTCCTTATCAATGGTTTGGGTTTATGGCCACGTGTACTTTATTTAATTGTAGTGGATTGTATATATACCCCTAGTATCCTATCTTTAAAAGCTTATTGTAGAAAAATTGAAAAATTCTATATCACTAGCTTCTACTTCTACTTATCGAAAATTCAAAACACAATATGGCCCTACATATATGGTAAAGGTAGGTCATAGTAACTTAATGAAAAATATCATTCATGTAAGCCCCATTGTGATCTAGTATGCAGCCTCCTACAATACTACTTTATCAATGATAAACATGCTCTGAATACCATGTTCAAAGATGAATTTTGCTAACATCAATATATTAAATACCTAGTGGAAAGAACCCAACAAGTTTTGATTTGGAAATGATGTGATATATAAAACCAAATTATTAATAAAATCATATCAGATGGTTGAAATAATCTAATATAGATTGTATGGTAGGCCAGATGCAGAATTCTTTGAAGATAACTGGATACCAATTGTAGAATATCTTGTAGATTCACAAGCTCAAAAAATTTACTAAAGCACAAGACAAGAATATACTTCTACTTTCAACCAATGGAATCCAATAGATCGATGAAAGAAATATGAACAAGAAGAAGACAAATGAATGGCACATAACACAAGATGTATCTGGGGAAAGCCACTACTCTAAACCCAGCTATTTGTATTGCATATATCAAAAGTATGAGTGAAGATACAAAGCTTATTATCACTAGAACAATTCATCATTAATATGCTCAACTCTCTCAGCTCACAAGCTAGCTCTTGACCAACACTTAGCCAATTATGAAACTCTCCAATCCCCTTATCTCTTACATAATTCCTAGGATGAACAAATTGTATTTAAAGGGAATTCATGCTTTCAAAACTACACAATCCAAACATATGAGCAATCTCTGATGGATCCATGATATTTACACTCCAGTAAATAATGCAACTGATAGTATATTGTCCTACACTCTAATCTCAACTGGGTCTTTCTCATACTGGACATGCATGAGTTTTTGATCAAGAAATATTTAGTTAACTAGAGTGACACTTCTGAATGCACTAGTGCACCAACTGACTGTTAACTCTCTATTAGTTCCTCAAATATTTTATACCTAATTTAACTGATCTTAACTCAGTAAGCTGAGTGATGTAATTTCCAATTCAATTTAAACTCATATTGGACCCCTAAAATTTAGGAAGAACATATACATGAATAAAAAAAGACCTCCAACTCGAAATTCCTAAGCTAATTAAGTTAAATAAACTTAATTAACTATTTACATGTTGCTATGAGAATAGAATTTGATTTTAATTCTCAGTTTAATTCAAGGAAAAATTAAATTAGAATTTCTTGTTTCCATTTGTTGTGGATTCTAGAGACATACTCTGATTGTTGAGAGACTAGTTCCTAGAACATCTATATCTAATGTGTCTCTAGTACTTCTTCAAAGAATAGAGACATCACTTATAACTTTTCTTACCAAAAGAATTTAGTTGGTTCAATCATCGAAGAAAGACATAATCCATGATTTCTTTGTACATTATTATATACATGATATCCAGAAGAATAAATTATAAATCAAGGAGGCCATACAGCTTAAGGAATTACATATCAATTACTTTAGTATGAAAGAAGAAAGAAAGAGAGGATGTAACCCATCACGTAGAGCTTGAAATATTGAGAAATCCACACTTCTCTAGATTTAGAGAGACGTGATGAATATGCAAAAGGAATGGATTCAAAGACTCACGGAGCACAATTAAAGATTTAGTTTACAAAGACTCATACAGACATTTGTGCTAACATTTTAACTCAAATGAATCTGTAAGAAAGCAGGAAGCATATCTGGAAGCTACATAACGTGGAATCTGAGAGGGACATGAACATTATGAAATTACAACATAGAGAAGACACAGTGTAATCCTAGGATGAAGGAATCACCATTGGTTTTTCATTAATAATCTAAGTAATACATCCATCAAAGAAGCTTAAACATTCCAAAAAATAACATAGACTTTTCTTTTCAAAATTCTAAACCAGTCTTCATTTGTCGAGAACATATATATACAAAGACCTTTAAACATAGTTCGTTAGAGAAATATTCTTTCTTGCTTTTTTCCATCATTTCCAAAATCACATATCAAAATTATAGCATGCGTGAGAGAAAAGCCATTCTAATCATAATAAAATGTCTTGCTAAAAACTTACTAAATCACAGAGTAAAAATAACTGGAAAGTGAAATAAAAAGGCCATGGATAGCACAATAAGAATAATCTTTCAGGAATGACGAGATGATGTTGATGCTTGCTGATAAGCAGTTGGAACCTAAGGATGAACCATCTGAAGTAGTGGGGGGTTGGAAAATTATTTGCATCGCTTCCACATGGTTGGAGGAGGTGGAGCAATAGAACTGAATTGTCTATAATGGAGCCTGAGATGGATCACCCCTGAATAATTCAATTTTCACTGAAAGGTACTTTTAACCATCTCGAGAAGGTGAAATTATTTCTCAAGGAAGTTCATTATGGTTCTTCTTTTGAGGACCAGTGTTTTCTCGGGAGTTGCTCTAGTCCTGCTTTTAATATCGGTCAATTTATGATTATATAGCTCATGTGTGAACAAATCTCCATTTGGCCCCCACAAGTTAGGTAACACAACTTCATGGAGCTTGTTGAACTCGTCATCCAAAGTTGCCATTTCCTTTTGTAGCTTTGTTAGGCTCTGTTCCACTTTAGGTCTGGCTTCTTCCTCTGAAATAACCTTTGAAATTCCCAGCACTGTATCCATTCTATTAGTTATATCTACTGGCCTCATCTCCTCAATTGACCTCTTAGTTAAAAAATGAATGTATTTCGTAGCATAATAAGAGCTGGGGATGCTTTCCTCTTTTCCATTTAGGAGAGAAGGGAAACATTCAACACTAAGCTTCTTTTGATCCTGTATCAAGGCTATTTTCTCCCAACTTTGGTTGATCTTGTAAATAATCTTATCCTAGACCAACTGCCTAGTCTCAATGAGAGCCAGGTTTCCTTAGAGCCGAGCCCTTTAGTCCTTGTTTTCTTGAGTGGCACTCTATGGATCCCCAGTGATCTTGTCTGTATTTTCAATCAAAGCTTGGAGAAGCTTCTCTTTCTTAGATGCTTGAGATTTGGTAGCATCTAAGTCACTCTGAGCCTTCACTAACTCCCCTTTAGATAGTCGTAACTAGGTTAATGCCTGAGTGAGGCAATCAATGGGGTTTTGAGGGTCTTCAGGAACTACTATCGTACAAACATGAGAAGCAATTCTATTTTTTATATCTGTTACTTTCATCTCTAAGGTAGTAAGTATGTTCTTTCTTTAGGTCATCTTCTTCATTATGACCCCTTTCTCCTTTTTGCTCTGGATCAACTCAATAGTTTGAATGTGCTTGCCCCTAGGCATCTTTAATTATCATGTCAACTCCATATTCTCTTTCTGAGTGGCCTATAAGATAGCTAGCACTGCTACCTTATCCTTGGAATCCACCACCATATTCATGATCAACTCTTTATATACTTCCTTTTGTTGAAAAAATGCATGGAACTTGATCTTCTTCATCTTTACCTTTTTGAAAATTTGTGATATATAGTTTTGAGCCTGGTTAATGGTCATATGGTGCTTGTTGATGTCGTTATACAACATATCTCCCACATGCCTATGTAAATTTACTTTGACTATCAAAGGAACACTAGTTAAATCTAAAGACACATCCAAATCCCGTAACTGAGAGCTAGAAGGCAGGGTTTGGATTGAAGGATTTTGTAATCTTATTTTCTTCTCCATTTTTTCTAGGTGCATTGCAGCTAGTACCCTGGTGTGGCGAGGAGTTATCTTGGAGGCCATTTCTTGCTGAAAATTTTATTTTTTTCTCTCATGTTGCCCACTTGGATGACCTTCCCTTGCAACCAACCTATTCCTATAGCATAAAGTCTTGCCTCAGATTCTGGGACAACTACCTTACTTAAGGATGTTGATGAAGAAACTAGTGGTATTTCCTGATTGATCTGAAAACCTGGGCTATCAAACACTTGTGTCTCTAGTTGAATACACTATTCTTCCTCCTCGTGTTCATATTCTTGTTCAGGCCCTTGGATTCTTTTCCTTTTATGAACATGTTCCTCTTCCATGTCAGCTATCCCTGAAGTGTTAGTAGTCTTGTTTTGTGCTTTATCCATGCTGACTGGTGATTCAATCTCCATCTCTGTATTAAGAGGCCAAGAATCCAAGTTAGCTTTCCATTCAAACTCAGGCTTAGGATCATGTACATAAGTTGAGGCTTTAATCTTTTACCTTCTTCGAGAAATGATGCCCCAGGGATCATAATGCCAAATTTTTCCTTTCTTAAACTCCATGGCTTCGAGCAAGGCCTCAACCATTTTGAAGTTGTGTCTAGTACTTATCACAAAAGGGCCTACTAGTTGTCCCATTTTAAAAATGTAACCTTTTTTTCCAATACCAAGTGGTATAGGTCTACACTGAGGATTTTCCTGATGAACTCAAGGGTGAATATCCTCATAGGAATAAGTACTGATGGAGGGAGTTCACATCTGTAAACCTGAATTTTTGTGTGATCCTCATAGAGGTACCAATCTCCAATGGCAGCTTCCTTGTTGAGTTGGAGGAGCTCATTTTTCTCTGGGAAGATTCTGGGAGGTTATCAAGGAAGATTCTAGGTGTAGCCATTAACATCTTAACAACAAAAACTTGTAAAACACTTGGTATCACAGCTTTGGAACCAAGCACCAACCTACTAGAACTTGTTGATCGTTCAGTGGTAAGACTAGAGGGAACCTTATAGGATATTACGATTTCTATTGTTTCATGGGAATACCCAGTAGATTTTCTTGTCATAAACCCAAAAATTCAATTAGATGGGCACCCTCTAATTTTGGGTCGACCTTGGCTGGCAACAGCTAATGCTTACATAAGTTGTCGAGAGGGCAACATGACCATTGCTAAGGGAGGTGCTGTAAAAAATCTCATCCTATATCCTCCTTCCAAACCAAGTCCATCCATTGTGAAAATACATAAACAACCACCCTCATACCTGGAAGAAAGCATTCATTCACCGCTTACAATAGAAGAAGCGCTTGAGTTCAAGAATTAGACTGAAGATGATGTAATCAATAATTTTATCAATAAAACAACCACTATGAATAATGCCAAATGTCAAATGTTAATAGCAATTCTTGACAATGAAGCTTTGGAAGACCCTTTAAAATATACTGATGACCTACATATTCAGACAACTGCTATTCATAACAACAAGCCTATTGAAATTGAACGAGGCAATATTTTAAACATTAATGATACTTTGGACATTGACCAACAACAAAAGCTCATTCAAGTTCTGCAAAAATATAAAGGGGATTTTTCTTGGGATTATCTAGTCATGAAGGGCATAGACCCATAGTTATGTACGCATCATATCTACATTGAAAAGGATGCTCGTCCTATCCAACAACCTCAGCGGAGATTGAATCCGCATCTCAAAGATATTGTAAAAGAAGAGTTACAAAAGCTGTTGGATGTGAATTTCATTTATCCCATTTCGGATAGCAAATGGGTCTCTCCATTGGTAGTTTTTCCCAAGAAAAATGGGAAGCAACACATCTATGTGGATTATCGAGAATTGAACAAGGCCACACACAAAGATCACTTCCCTCTTCCATTTATTGATCAAGTCCTTGATACACTGGCGAGAAAAAAATTATTTTATTTTTTGGATGGCTTCAGCAGCTACAACCAGATCCAAGTCACCCTTGAAGACCAAGACAAAACCACCTTTACTTGCCCATGGCGTGCATTGGCTTACAAAGTGTTACCATTTGGCTTATTTAATGCTCCAGTGATGTTTCAGAGGGCCATAGTCAACCTTTTTGTTGATTTGGTAAATGAAAGACTTGAAGTTTACATGGATGACTTTATCCCATATGGGAATGACTTTGATCAAGCGCTATAGACTTTAGAGAAGGTTTTGGAATGATGCATCACCACCAGGCTATGTTTAAGCAATGTCAAGTGTCACATGATGATGAGATAAGGCGTAATCCTAGGACACTACATTTCTGCAGCTAGGATATAGGTAGACCCAACAAAAATACAAGTAATTATCCTACTACCTACACCTTGTACTCAGACGAAGGTACGTAGCTTCCTTGAATATGAAATTTATTATCGCATGTTTATCAAAAAAGTCTCACAAATTGTTGTACCTTTGTATGCTTTAACAGGAAAATTTGACTTTAAATTGTTTGATAAATGTGACACAACCTTTACATATTTGAAGAAATTAGTTTTGACAGCACCAACATTGCATGGACCTAACTAGGAGCTGCCCTTTCACATCTCTATGGATGCTTCATATGTAACAATAGGTGTTGTCCTCGACCAAGAGGAGGATAGAAAGCCTTATTATATTTATTATATCAGTAAAAATCTTACTATTGTTGGACTTAATTATACAATAAAAAAAACGAATTCTTAGCTATCATTTATGACATAAACAAATTTAGACATTATATAACTGGCTATCAAGTTTTTCTATATACTAATCATTCCACCATTAGATACTTAGCTAACAAACCTATTAAAGACCGTCCACGAAAGGAAAACTCAGTCGCGGATTTTTCCTATACAAATGGTTGAGTGACTTGTTGGTTGTTACTTTTGCAGGAGTTTGATATCACCATTAAAGACCGTCCACGAAAGGAAAACTCAGTCGCGGATTTTCTATCTTGGGTTCCAAAGATAAATGATCCATTGGAAGTAGATGACCAATTTCCAGATGAACATTTGTTTTCCATACCAGTTAAAATGCCATGATATGCAGATGTAGAAAATTATCGGGCAATAGGAAAGTTGCCCAGACATTTGACAACAAGGGAAAGGAAACAGATTGTCGTGCGCAACGCCCAATTTCCTTGGATTGGTGGATACCTTTTTCATACAGGGTCTGATATGTGCATACGCAAATGCATTCGTGAAGACAAAATTTATGGCATCCTGAAGGCTTGCCATGATGAGCCCTGCGGAGGACAGTTCGTAGATCGTAGAATGAGGCATAAGGTACTATAGATGGGCTCTTATTGGCCCACTATTTTTTAAGATGCTAAGAAATATGTCCAGGCTTGTGATAGTTACCCAAGGATGGGATCTTTTGGTCAGTCTGATGAAATGTCACTGCAATCCAAATTGGTAATAGAGCCTTTCGAACGATGGGCATTGGATTTTGGTGGCTCATTTCATCTGCCATCAAACCGAAAGGCCTACGTACTGGTTGCTATAGAATATGTAACCAAGTGGGTAGAATCAATAGATTTTCCAAGAGCTACAGAAGAAGCTATAATTAATTTCCTTTTTGGGTTATTTGTGTAGTATGGTTTACCTAGGGAAGTGATAACAGACGGAGGAGGGAAATTTATAGGACATAAGATTACAACCACTCTATGAAACCACCACATCATACATAGAGTCACTTCCCCATATCACCCATAGGAAAACGGGTAGGTTGAAAGCACCAATAAGGTCATCGAAGAAATTTTGACCAAGAGTTTGGACAAATCGGTGGGACTGGGATGCTAGACTTCCAGAAGCCTTGTGGGATTATCGCATAACTTGGAAAAATACTATTGGATATTCTCCATACCAACTTGTATTTGGAAAATAACCTATCTTTCCTATTGAATTTGAAATAAAAACTCTCTAAACAGCCCAAGAAGTGAGATTGGATATAATGGAGGCCCAAACCAAATGACTTCAACAAATGAATGAATTGGATGAGGCTCGACTATTTTATTTACAACGCACCAAAATTATTCAGTAGCAAAGGGAAAATTGGCATGATAGTCTTATTAAAAAGAAGATGTTTTATAAAGGAGACAAGGCACTCCTCTATGATTCCAAATTACAAGACTTTTCAGAAAAGTTACAGACAAAGTAGCTTAGCCCTTATGAAATTCAAGAGATATACAACAACGGCACTCTCACTTTGACTGCCATTGATTATTCTGGACATTCTTTCAAGGTAAATGGACATTAGGTGCATCTTTATCACAAACCAATCACCAAAGAGTCTTTTTGTCAACAGATATGTGATGATACCACCATGCATATTTTCGCTGTGGGGAGTGATGACCTGACAGCTTTACTTTCATAAAAAATTATCTTTCTTCAGTTGTAAATAATGTATATATTCTCTTTATGGTTGGTTGCAATTTAGGTAGGCATCACTATGTAAATTCAAGGATTTCTCTTGTTTTTGGGTGTGTTTAATAATTCTTGTTCAATCATTGAACAATTATTGTTCAATCAATTGAACATTTGTTGTTCAATCTATTAAACAAATCCAATCCTTATTTTTGTGTGTTTTTTTGTTCAATCAATTGAACAACTGTCATTCAATCAATTGAATAGATTCCATTCAATCAATTGAACAACTATCATTCAATCAATTGAACAACTCCAATTTTCCCTTTTGTGCATTTTGTTGTTCAATCAATTGAACAACACTAATTTTTTTTGTGTCTTTTGTTGTTCAATTAATTGAACAATTGTTGTTCAATTAACTGAACAACACCGATTTTTGTTTGCATGTTTTGTTGTTCAATTAATTGAACAATATTTGTTCAATCAATTGAACAACAATGATTTATGTTTGCATGTTTTGTTGTTCAATTAGTTGAACAATTGTTGTTCAATCAATTGAACAACACTGATTCCTTTTTGCGTGTTTTATTGTTCAATCAATTGAACAACATTGATTTATTTTGTGTGTTTTGATGTTCAATTAATTGAACAACACTGATTTCTTTTACGTGTTTTGATGTTCAATCAATTGAACAACACTTATTTATTTTTACGTGTTTTGTTATTCAATTAATTGAACAATTGTTGTTCAATCAATTGAACAACATTGATTACTTTTGTGTGATTGTTGTTCAATGAATTGAATACCTATTTTTCAATCAATTGAAACATCTACTGTTCCGTAAAATGAATAGATGTGATTTCTTTTTGTTGATTTATCGCCAGTCATTATTTTTGCCATTTTATTTCTCTTCTATGTTTTTGTGAAACCATCTGTTTGAATTTGGAATTTGTACCTAAGATAAAAGAAAAACAGTAATATTAGTACCATTATAATTTGTAAAACCTTTTATGGTAATCTATTCTGAAACTGACCCGGTTCATCTATATAATGACTGGTTGAATATCTTCTCTTTGGACACATCATTAACTGATTTACTATTTTAATACCATGTTGGCTTATCTTTCACACTTTCAATGGATAATTCGCTTTGGTATGATGATACAGGAATAAAATCATAACTTTCATTGGAATTTTTTTTACTTATGATGCCATCCTTGGCTCTTAAGGAGTAAATGAGCCTCCCTCCCTTTATAACAAAAATATGAAAATGTGGACTATGAAAATACAACGCACATCTTCTCAAAGAGGATAGGAGGTATCATCATGAGGCAGCCAACCACGATCATAAGGATGTAACAAGTGACATTCCATTATGGCCACCACACCAAGGTAATGACCTTCTTGATAGTTAAAACTGTTAGAAGGATAGGAGGTCTCATCACGAGCTGGCCTGATCACTTTGTTATATCCTTGTGAATGGCACTATGAGTATCTGGTTACCATGCTAGGATAGTGGTATCTTTATAGCAATTAAAAGGAAAATCATCTAAATACTAAAAGGAGGACTCTGGCTCATTTTTGGGTTAAAAGGCAACCCTATCGAGGCTATGAATGCCTACTGGTAGCGGTGGCTCTACTTGTGGTATTGAAGTACTCTATTACATTTTCAAATACTTTTTATCCTATTACCCCCTATTGATTCATCTATAAAGGATAATTTACCACTTGAATAGCATTTCTAATTAAATTAACCAACATGCATGGTAAACTATATCTTTATATGCATTATACCATGATTCTCGGATCAACCTATACCAACAGTCATTAATATTTATCACTAGTCATGCATTCATCGCCTTTTCCATCTAAGGTAAATATCTTTTCACATAATGATTTAATCTCTATTTTATTCTTTTTTACAAGCATTTCAAATCTTTTGACCTGCACTGCTCTGATTGATTTTGTCGTGTTTTACACTAATTTGATTGATTGTCTAGCTGCATTTATGACTTCCCGATGCCCTCTCCATTTTTCCCATGATTTGTGGGCATGGACGCCGTTTTCTAATTGGAGGGGGAATGGTATGCATTATGGATAGAATGTGTGATGATTTATGGATAACATGTGTGATGATTATTAATTGCTTTCTAGTTAAAGGACTGCATTATGAATGCACGTGTGTAATAATTATTAAACCATTTTCTGATTGGACGAGGGAAGGCAAGCATTATGGATAGCATGCAAATTAATTATTATGTTGTGCCAAATACCATTGATGAGACAAATAACATAATTGACTTTGATATTAACTGTCAAACAATGTCACTGCTCCATCAATAGCTTTAATGTTCTACAATGTTCTTCCAAACTGTGAAATTGTGAGGAGAGTGAATGCAAACTTGTAAGTGAACCAGTTACTGCAAAACAAAAACCATGGGAGGAAAATCCATTTTCAATGAGCCTACAGTGCTCCGAGTATCAGACCAGGCTCGTGAGATTATTGAGCATGTCAGTTAGCTTCAATACATGACTAAATTACATGATTTCATGAAGAAATAACACTTGAATTTCTACAGAATCTACAGAATGGCTGCACGAAGGTAAAAGGAAGGAACATAACAGTCTTTGAAGCAGTGATAGTCAAAGTCTTTGGACTTCCAGTAGAAAGTACGAGATGGATAGATAAGCATGTTCGTCTATAAGATGCAGCCATAGTATTTCAAGATACAGATGAACAGCTGGTGCACAAAGGAAAAGGGATTCACCCTACAGCCTTAAGGCAACCATTGTAGGAATTGGAAAACATTGTTCAGAAGTATATCACGTGTGATGGATGTCAGGACATGGTAAAACCTCAACAACTTAAATTGTTGGCTATTTTGAAGCAAAAAATCATAGTTAATTTTCCATTTTATTTAAATTCTTCATTGCATGTCGTTGCTAGTTGGATATTAAAGGTTAAGGACCCACATCTTGTCATCATCCCTCATGGGCTGATTAAATTAACCATCATTAATGGAATGACCCAGTAGTAATTGACTTGGGATAACCTTGTAAATCCTCCTTTGACCCCACCTAAAGAAAACCTAGAGATTGAATAGTAGGGGGTAAGAGTAAAAGGTCTGAAAAGGACAATAAAAGGAAGGAATCCTTCTTTTTCCTTGAGCCTAGTAAAGTGTAGACACTCTGCGAGGATAAAATCACAGCAGCACACCCCAATTCAAATAGAAAGAGGCCCATGTAGAGGAAACTCTCAGGGATGGAAATCAAACAGAGGTTACTATTCCAGTGCGGTCCCCAACAAAGGAAAACCCTACAGAAGAAACCTTGGAGGATGAAAATAAACTAGGGGACACTACCTTAATGAAGTCCCTAGAGGATGAGGCCCATATAGAAGAAGACCCTGAAAATGATAATTGCTCAGGAGACACCATTCCGTTGTGGTCTCCTGAGAGAGAAGCCCATGAAGAAAAATACTTGGAAGACAAGAATCCATCAGGAGACACAATTCCATTAGAACCTCATCATGATATTGGCACAGTTCCACCTGAACGTGAAATAAACATAGTTGTTCCATCGCCGATCAAAAATCCCATAACAAAGAAAA
This sequence comes from Pinus taeda, assembly GCA_000404065.3. Classification (NCBI taxonomy): domain Eukaryota; kingdom Viridiplantae; phylum Streptophyta; class Pinopsida; order Pinales; family Pinaceae; genus Pinus; species Pinus taeda. The sequence goes on from APFE031335564.1 coordinate 39,876, forward strand.
CATATAAGGGTAGAATGAGGAATTTGCTTAAAAAGTACAGGAACCAGAAGAAAAAAGCTAACCAACTGAGAGAATGGTTCAAGGAAGTAGTTAGGGTCCCAAAACTGAAAGTAGAATTGGAGACCGTAGGAACCCAAAAAGAACATTGTTCTTGGGAGAATATTGAAACCCAGACCGAGAGCCCTTTTGTTTGTTCAAAAGGGACCCAAACAGCGCGATGCCCTTTAAAGAGTAGTGAGATGCAGATAGAAGGTCCTTGCATTTTTCCAATGGAAACCCAAATGGAATTTTCCACTACAGATGTTGATGTCTAAACCAATTCTACAGAGAATACTCGGGAAGACTATTGTATGTCCCAAGGAATAGCTAAAGTTGTTGTTCAAATTGATTTTGAAGGAAAGGCCGAATAAAATTGTTGTATGACCCAAGAAGCAGCTAAGGATGTTGTTTAAACTGAATCAATAATAACATAGGATGATGAAATGTAGATAGAGGTAAGGGAAGTTGTTATCATAAAATTGTAAAATGAGCTAGCCAAGACTCAGTAGGAGTTGGCTCAACATAAGGAAGAAGTAGTGCCATTACAAGTACACCGGGAACTAAGGAATAAATTTGAGGCACTTACTGTCACAGAAGATGATACCTTTTCTAATTTCAAGGATGAATAGAAGAAAGCAGAAAAAGCACAAGCTAAGTTGTAGAAGGCAAAGGAGAAAATTGAAACTATTTTCTCTCTCTACTTGGATGCTTTGTCTTGTCGAGCATCTGCCACCAATTATGCACTATGCTTGTTAGAAAAATACCTCTTACTGAAGATTAAAGTTGTCAAGGCTAGTACATCAGTAGGATTCAAGACCACTCCAGACTTTGTCAAATGTTTCAAAGAAAAAAATGAACAGATATAATGCCTTTTATGTGAATTGTACATGAACACTTTTTTCTTAGAGAATGATTTGGATAGTAATCCTAGCCCCTTCATTGCGGATATTTAATTTCAAGATTTTCTTTCTTTTACCACTAATTAGATTAAATGGGATAAAACCCATAACACTTTTCAAAAAAGGGAATATGGTATAGACTTATGGGTCAGGGGAGAACCCACAAAACCCCTACATCTTTATGTCCAGCATCAACATTTCATGAAACAAATAGGTTTTGTGGCTCAAATAGGACCACTCCAGATAGTCATCATATAGGCAAGAAAAGAATACTTTCAGGAAATTAAGGGGGAAGCTTTGTCAGTAGCAAGACAAAGATGGGAAGCTTCCAGTGATAATGTGAAGAATAGGGAGCCATTTGGGTTTAGAAATTTCAAAGCTTCCTCTACTCACATACACTAATATAGCAATATGGTCCTAAGCATGGGCCCTGACTGGATAGGGTGCCATTACAGAAGTCTGATTATCTGGTACCCTCCTGATGAGTATTATAGTGATTATAATTTTCTAGAATACCGTGTGAACCAGGCTTTTGCAATACTCAAATAGAAAAATGGTTTTAGGCTATATAATGAAGAAGTTTATCCTGCTTATTCCTTGACTCAACTACACCTCAATCATCTGATTTCATGAGGACATGAGAAAAGGTAAGCAGGGGAGTATGTAGGGCCATGGAAAAGGTATGTTTTATCCTAATATTAGCTTAGTTAATCATTTTCCTTTATGCATTTATCTTCATTTTAGGAATAAATATAGAAGGAACAATCGTAGAATCTGGATGAAATCGAATATTAATGAATTGGGTAAATCTAGGCATGAAAAACTAACTTTCGCTATATTTATACACAAGGACATGAATTGAACGATTGTTCTTCAAACGACAGAACAACAGTGACCAAGGAAGGAAAAGGAAAATGTCTCGATTATGAAGGAGAATGGAAGACCAGGAGATCAATTCTATTCTGTGATGAAATTAGATCGACAGTTAAAAAATCCTTAGGATATCCCGATCTTGAGGATTTGCTTTTATCCATTTATTTTTCCAAAGTTATATAAATCCATCAGGTGTATTGAACAACTAGTGAGGAATTTTAATATTGTAACTATTCATTTTGGACAGAGAACACTTTTATTACTGTGATGTTGTAAATATACTATCAATTTTAATGAAGAAGGTTTTGTTTTACCTATAATCGCATTCTGAATATCTTTCAAAAGTGACTTCTGGAGACTTTGGGCCTTGTTGATAGGATATTTACTACTTTAATTGTGTCATATTTATTTATTCTCACTGTGATATTTATTTATTATTGTTATTTTCTGAAATTAGCATTATTCCAATTGCAGTGAGTATTGATGATTATGAATTTCTTTTGTTGTTCAAACTAGATTCTAGATCTTACCGTCTATTACATCTGCATGTTAATCTTAACAGAATTGATTAGGTTCATTTAAGTATTTGATTATTCTGTTAGATGTGGAGCATGATTGTTCATAGGTCTTTTTTTCAACTGGATGTATACCCTAGGACATTTGTACACCCCTCCATGCGGGGGGGGGTGCAGGGGGGGACTTCTCCCCACCGCGGGGGTTTGGGTGTTGAAAATAATACTGAGAGGGGGGGTGAATCAGTATTATCAATTCAAATAATCCTTTTCAAAAACCAAATTGTATACGCTACTTCAGTCAATTCAACTTGCGTATGTACGCAACTATTCATAAGTAAACCAGCGTACACAGAGCAAACTTTTAATTTACTTGAACTTTAGATGATGCTTGTTAATCTGAGATGCAGCATCAAATAACCAATAACAAGAGATAGTAAAACAGAGCAGAAAGACAATCACACACAAGAACACTAGATATAAGGTGGAAACCCAATGTGGGTGAAAACCACCTGCTGCAATTTGTCTCTATCTTTCCTTAAATTAGAAACTTCTGTTTACAATGTACTGGTGCAGTCCTTTACCAGTACGCAGGCTGTAACCTGCAGAGAGCTACAACTCTCTATCGTTTTCTAGCTCTCCTGGAAGGGAGCTACAACCCCCTTAGCTCTTGCACTAGCTAAGATACTAGTACGTAGGTGCTGGCCTACAGAAGGCTACAACCTTCTCTTTCTTCCAGGGACCACGTTTCATCAATTTTCAGACTAGATCCATGAACATCAAACATTTATCAAGAAAATCTTCATCAACAAAACTCCTTTTCACCAACTAGATCTGAAGTTAAGTAGATACTTCTCTGCCAGCTATACACAAACACAGTACCAGAAACCACACAATAGAACCCAGAACACAGCAACAATAAGCAGAAACAGCTAGATCACAACTTAAAGCATATACGCAATTTCAACAGTCTGCAACTTGCATGCATACGCATCTGCGTATGGAACAACCTGCGTATACGCGCCTTTACTTCACCTAAACTGCGTGTATACGCGCCCTTGCTTTACTGAACCTGCGTATAGATCTATAAAAGACAACACGCTCTTCCAGATATTCAATCACTAATTGACCCATATTATCAGACTTATAGATCAGACAAGCGCCACATCTAGTATATCAAAATCATACAAAGATACTATCATTCAGGCTTAAAGATTATGACCCATGAATAGAACTTATCCTTCCATTTTGCGTTAAGGTTCCTCCTTCCTTCAGATCCAGATCTGCATCACCACCCAATATACCAGCTCTAGCACTTTGTCAGATCTTCAATCATAATTCCGATAGTAATTTGTCACAAGATGTCCTTCCTCTTTTATAGCCTTAGGCCTTCCACAATACCATGGTCCAAAACCATAACATTTCAATACCATGAACCCAAAACTAGGGATCAACACATCAGATGAGACGCCATGGTCCAAAACATAGGTTCAAGTTCCAAGATCTAACTGTCATGGACCAAAAGAATGATCCCCAACATATACGCACTTTTGTAATGTATAACTCGCGTGTATACGCGCTTTCGTCTAGATGAACCTGCGTATATGAATTTTTGTACTTTCTGAGTGCCTAAACTAAGATCTGTTACCAAAGAAGGTTGCCATCAAGGACAACACCTGTGCCATAGCCCCAAACCTGTGCCATAACGCCAACAATCTCCCCCTTTGGACTTGATGGCAACACCAAGATCCAAGATCATTCTCCCCCTTTGTCATCAAGGGCAAAGGGTTGTGCTCCCCCTGAGTACATGCTG
>APFE031335564.1:46333-59046 GCA_000404065.3 Pinus taeda
TTTCAGACTGGATCCATGAACATTAAATAGTTATCAAGAAAGTCTTCATCAACCAAACTCCTTTTCACCAACTAGATCTGAAATCAAGTAGATACTTCTCTGCCAGCTGTACCAAAACACAGTACCAGATACCACACAACAGAACCCAGAACACAGCAGCAATAAGCAGAAACAGCTAGATCACAACTTAAAGCATATACGCAATTTCAACAATCTGCAACTTGCATGCATACGCATCTACGTATGGAACAACCTGCGTATACGCGCCTTTACTTCACCTAAACTGCGTGTATACGCGCCCTCGCTTTACTGAACCTGCGTACAGATCTATAAAAGACAACACGCTCTTCCAGATATTCAATCACTAATTAACCCAGATTATCAGACTTATAGATCAGACAAGCGCCACATCTAGTAGATCAAAATCATACAAAGATACTATCATTCAGGCTTGAAGATTATGACCCATGAATAGAACTTATCCTTCCTTTTGCGCTAAGGTTCCTCCTTCCTTCAGATCCAGATCTGCATCACCACCCAATATACCAGCTCTAGCACTTTGTCAGATCTTCAATAATAATTCGGATGGTTATTTGTCACAAGATCTCCTTCCTCTTTTATAGTCTTAGGCCTTCCCCAAGACCATGGTCCAAAACCATAACATTTCAATACCATGAACCCAAAACTAGGGATCGACACATCTGACGAGACCCCATGGTCCAAAACATAGGTTCAAGTTCCAAGATCTAACTGCCATGGACCAAAAGGATGATCACCAACATATACATGCTTTTGTAATGTATAACCTGCGTGTATACACGCCTTAGTCTAGATGAACCTGCGTATATGACTTTTTCTACTTTCTGAGTGCCTGAACTGAGATCTGTTACCAAAGAAGGTTGCCATCAAGGACAACACCTGTGCCATAGCCCCAAACCTGTGCCATAATGCCAACAAGAAAGTACAATGAATATGGGCACATGAAAATCCTATCTGGTTGGACTTTGTTAAATCATACCCTAACCCGATCACCTAGTGCACCATAGTTGTATGGTCAGAGTGCCAAGTAAGTGTGTCTCCATCAAAAGATGAACTAGAGCATGCAAACATACATCCCTTCCTTGAGATCTATGTTCTTTACTTAAGATGGGAATTTCTCATGCATAAGTATTCTAATTTACTAAGGATATGCACCCTCTTAGTAAGAATAGATCATGCATGCTAAAATAACAAAATAAATGCTCTAATAATAGAAAACATCTATCAAAAAATGAAATTGCTAAATTTTAAACAACATCTAAATTGGAATTAATTGAAGGTGTGACATGCGTGCCCTTAGCATGCATGCACCCTCTTCCAAACAATAGTCTATTTCACTATCTCCTGTGGCATGCGTGTGCCCTATACCAAGAAATAGTCGGTATCATTATCTCCTTCACTTTTTTTCAACATGTTCATCACTAATGTAAGGAAAGGGTGAAGGTTCCATATATGTTGTCTTCTCTACTGCCCCGTCATTGGGAGGATCACTAGCTTATAAACATGTAAAAAATCTTAACACAAAAATTAAACATAGATCATAGAGGTATTACTAATGTGATGCATGGTTGTTCTGGAGCAAGGCTGCTTGGGAGCGGGAGTGGAAGTGGGAAGCGAGAAGTGGGAGTGGAAGCAGGAGCGAGGAGTGACATTTTCAAAAGCTCCCATGTTGGGAGCGATTTTGGGAGTGAATTATATATATATATATATATATTTTGATGCATATATGTCAGCAAAAGATTCTAGAATGATGAATTTGTGATAAAAAAACATAAAACATGGTTAAACCATATAACATCATTCATCTAGTATTTATAATCTTTATCAACCACAAGTCCACAAATTGCAATTTCTCATTTATATCACATATAAGGGTGCACATAACTAAAATAACATTGAGTGAAATCCATCTCTTAATTGAAAATACATCAACAAATAGGCTCTGGATGGCCTCTTACATCCAAAAAAATCATGCTACAAGAAATACCTACATATCATCAAAATCATTGCCTATATTGGGATCTTTGTCATTAAAATCACCCTCTAAGTATTAACATAAGATAGAAAAAACATAGCATTGCAAGTCAATATTTTGTTTGAGTGATAGGTACATTTTTAGTAGGGTCATGATAGAGGAGTTTGAAAACCAATGTCACTAACATCAAAGTATATAGAGGGTTTGGTTCTCTTGACTAAATATGAGTTACATACCCTAGTACATGACAAAATCCAATGGAAACATTGCAATCCCCCTAATCTTGAAATCCTAAAAAAATAATAAGTCTGCTAGATTTTGAGTGAGGTCTAAAATTATACATTCTCCATATGAAATCTAATGAGTTCAGAACCACTCTCAAACATCCAGAGTCATTTAATGGTGATGTTAAAAATTTAAGTAAAAGGATAAAAATGAAAGATAAAGGAGAATGTTACTTTTACTTTAAGAATTTAACATTAACATGAATTGCATGTCAGTACTAGGGTCATAGGTTTGAATATTATGCTAATATGGACTTAATATTACCATAGTTTTTTCTTTCTCCCTCCCACTCTCGATACTCCCACAATACTCCTGAACCTCTATTTCTCCAGCCCACTTGTTTTTTGCCTCAACATGGCCAATGTATTGCGTAAACAATACCTTATAATACACATATTTCTATACAACATATAAAAACCCTCTATCCTATTATATGCTTAATATATTATTTTATTTTTTCCTCATTTTTTGTGCCCCAATATGAATGCACATGATATGGTATTTCTTTACCAGTGAAGCCCTTGTGAGACTTTCTAAGAACCACAACTATAGATAGTTGTTTCCCAAATCTATCCTCTGAAGATGCTTGTGTCTATGCCATGGACAAATAGGACATTCTTTCCTCGTTTGGCTTCTAGTTTTTTTCATCCATGAACCCTATATCCCCTACCACCTTCCTTGGGAATCAAGGACTTGTTTAGGTTATATTTGGAGGATCATAATTAAGAATAATCTCGAGAGGCCTCCCACACTTCATAATCCAAGCCATGGCTTTTAGATGTCCCCACTTGGGATTTATTTATTTATTTTATTTATTTTTTCTTGAACCTAATTTAACATTGGTAGAGGGATAAGATTTTGGGACATGTGAATTTTTATGCTTGAAATTCTAGTAAAAATTCACTAATGGACTCCAATCCCTTTGTATATACCTCTAACCCAAAGTGTTAAAAAATAAAATTTCCAAATATTTCCTTTTACAAGAGGAATGTAACTAAGAGGACTTACTTGCAGGATGTCATGGTCTTTCTTATCACTCACAACACCTAGATTATATTACTTTTGATGACTTGATTCCAAGGGATTCTTAGTTGGTTCTTCTATCTTGTTAGCACTCAGGGGTGCCTCATGCTTGCCCCATTTCCTTAATATCTTCAACACTTCTAATTATTTAGGGCAATTCTAACAATTTCAGTCTAAATTTCACAGTTTCTTTGATCTATCTCACACCCTCCTACGTTTAGCATAATTATAGTCCATTGTGATGTACCCATCGCTATGCCATGACTCACATTTGAAGGGTATGCCTTCATAATCGATATTTTGCTAAAAAAAATCTTTAGCTTGTGGGATATCCAAATTTTTTGCCAAGCCTTTATTAGTTGCAAGACTTACTGATGATATTTTCATCATGAAGTATTCAATGTCCCAAAAAGATAAATCAACTTCATAAAAAATTTGGAGGGAGTTCTCTATTTCTTCAAAAACATGCTCCAAACATAATATCGGTGGTATCTCTAATATCCATATCCATATTAGTAAAATGTCCTATTCGAATGACTTGGAAACAAAGTCTACATGTCAGTTCTTCAAGAAAATGTATTGGGAGCCCCACTTCCATCTGCTTTGTAGAACCTTATTTATCTCTCCTTTATCTTAGAAACCCAAACCAACCACCCCTTGGGCAGGGTGACTATGCAGGGTGTGTATCCTATAAGAGATTCAAACTTTAACCTTGTTCAATCAGTTAAGAATTCATAAGACATCGTTTTGCCTAGAAACCTTCCCACAAACACCTTCCATTTAAGTTCCAAACATTATTTAATTTGTTGTTGAACCCAACTTTAAACTCCTTAGTTTTGAATTTGTTTTATTTTGAATGCATTTCCTTCTTTTGTATTTTTTCTCTCCTTCTAGTGATGACTATTTGTGGCTCCTTGCTTCCATCGTGGATGAGCCACTCATTAGGTTAAAGTATAGGTGCTTACAAATAAAACCTATCTCATGTCGCTTGGTAGAAAGGCTTGAAGAGTTTCATAGATGAAATTTAATATCCCCATAGTATGTGTGAGGAGGGATAAACAACCTCTCTATGTAATAACCACACTTAATGACTAGTGAGGGGATTAAATGATCTTCTTTAACATCAATTACAAGGGACTGGTTATTCCCTCAAAGAAATTCTCCATTGGGAAGCTTATGGAAACATTAAAACCTTCTATTATCCTCATACAAGAAATAATGATAGATGGAGAAAAAGTTTCTTATGAACTCTCAAAATTTATGATTGGGTGGGAGTTCAATTACATTGATTCTATTGGGAGATTAGTAAGAATATTATAAGATGGAAGATACACTCTTTTAGTTTTTCTAGTCATGGGAACATCATTAAAGAAAGCTAGAGTGTGCATCACTATATTTAGGAATCCATCATTGAAATCACATGCATGCATGCACCAACTATGGATTCGATAGTATCACCCTCAAATTCTAGTTGTAGGAGATTTTTTACTTTCTAGATAAAAGAGGACACATGTAGTTTCATGTGTTGGTTTCAAATTATTTAGTAGTTTTGTAATTTTAACTTAAGTCTAGGTCCAATTCAGCACATTTGTGAAGATAAGGGTGCATAACTCTAGAGGGATGCGTATTTATATCCGTCAGATCATATCCAATTTAGGGATTGTTGTGCATGTGTTTAGATTAGTTGTACCTAATATTCTCCCTAGTATATAAATGATAAAGTAGGGATATATGTTTATTCATTCAGTTCAACAACAAGTAATAAATTAGTTTGTTGTATTTTTCCTAATGCAAATTTTGGTTTAGAATTAATAAGAAAAAAATCAAAGGTTTTGACAATCCATTTGTTCTATTTATGTTTTGATTTTAAAAATTATTAAACATGTATGATTTATGTTTTGCCCACACCTTCCTATGATTAGCATAAGCATAATCCAATGTGATGTGACCATAGTTATGACGTCACCCACATTTGAAGGCTATGCCTTCATAATCGAGAGTTTGCTAAAAGTAAATGTTATCTTGTTGGATAACCAATTCCTTTTCCAATCCTTTGCTAGCTTCAATACCTATGTATGGTGTTTCCATATTTAAGTATTCAGTGTCATACAATGATAAATCATCTGCATAAAAAGTCTCAGGGGAGTTCTCTATTTCTTGAGAAGCATCCTCCAAACATGACGTCAATGGTAGCCCTAATATTCAAATCCATATTGGTAAAATTTCCTCTTTGACTGACTTGGCATCAAAGTATACATGCCACTTATTCAAGAAAAGGTATTGGGAACCCCACTTCCATTTGGTATGTAGAACCTTATTCGTCTCTAATTTATCTCAGAAAACTAAACCAACAACCCCTTGGGTAAGGTCATTATGCAGGTTGTGTATCCTATAAGAGATTCAAAGTTTAACCTTGTTTAATCCTTTAAAGATTCGTAACATATTTTTGCGAGGGATCCTTCCTACAATTGCCTTCCATTCAAGTTTCAAAACATGATTTAATTTGTTATTGAATCCAAATTTAAACTCAATTTTCGATTTTATTTATTTTAAATCCATTTCCATCTTTTATATTTGCACTCTCTTCTAGTGAGGGTTTCCCATGGCTCCTTGCTTCCATTGTGGACAAGCCACTCATTAATTTAAAGGTTGGGTGCTTACCAATAAAACCTACCATGTGTCGTTCTATGGAAATCCTTGAAGATTTGCAGAGATTAAATTCAATATCCCCATAATATGTTTGAGGTGGGATAAGCACCCTCTCTATGTGATAACCACACTTAGTGACTCAATCATCATTAAGGTATGGTGTGAATCAATCAACATTAAGGTATGGTATGACTTTGATTAAGATTAGATCATTATATTATTTTTCATCCATCTCGATTCTTTCAAAGTGGAACAATTGGAGGAATAAGCTCCCAGGACCATTTTTACCAGCGAGACCTAGTTTGGAAAATTGGGTTTGAAACCTTTTGGGAACTTTTTGAGGCATCAAAAGATTTTTTTTGGGGGTAAAACTTTGACAATTTAGAGCATGACGCCTTATTTCATATTCTAAACACAAAGACCTTTCAAACGGTGCAAGAATCACATCAATTAGAGTTAATATGCAAAAGTTATGCCACTCGGAAGTTGATATTCCTATTTTCACCACAATAATTTGAGAAAAAGCCACGCCAGCCCCCATTATTCATGGAAAATGGGCTATCCACATGATTATGATGAATAAGTCTCTAGAATATTCCATATTGTAACTTTGGTTAAGAGTTGAGGTAGTCAAACCTAACCACTTGTAGGCTATGAGGTTGTGTTATAACAGGGCCACTAGGAGGAAAAATGGTTTTAGTCTTTCGAGTGCATTTGTTCCATAGATGAGAAAAACTAGCCAAGAGCGATAGGAGATAGAGCACATAGAGAGGATTTGGTCACTGTAGCCCACAAGCCACATACCATACTTCTTTGTAGTCATAACCATTTTCTATTCAGAGAAATAGAGTAGAGCAACCTTACCTTCTAGCTGGGATTGCTCTCAAAAGAGTTTCCTATGTTATATTTTGTGTCAATCATGGTTTGTGAATTTTTATTTCATTTTCTCTAATTTCTGCAAAATTTAATTTGCATACATACACAATTAACTATAATCTAAGATCCAAAAATGGAAAGAAAAATAAAACCATAATAGTGTAGATTTCATATTTTTAAATATAGTTTTATCACAAATGTTGTGACGAATTTTCCAATGGAATATCCATGATAGTTTATGGATCAAAATCAATCACCCATCTTAAGGATATTGATTAACAATATCTCATTGAACCTAGCCATAAAGAAGAGGAGGAAGCCTGAGGTTGGTTGTTATAAGAACATTCAGTTAAGACAAGTTACTTAGATTGGGATTTTCCTAAAGGCTACCTCCCAAGTCTTGTATTTGGTCTAATATATGTCACCCCAATGGTCCACCTAAATTAAACATATTTTTTGGGTCTCTGGTACATCATAAAATTCCAACATTAGAAAATTTGAGGAAGTGTGGCATTTGTGGCCCATCAAGGTGCCTACTATGCTCATCCCATGAGGAGTCTATCCAACATCACTTTCTATAATGCCACTTTTCAAAATTTGCCCAGATCTCTTCTTTGCAATGTCTCTTAGAAAATTGATTTGGCCATTCTCAATGATAGATCGTTTTGTTTCTTAGGAACATAATTATGCTGACTCATTGATCGCTAAATATTTCCTGAAGCAATTTGGTTACACAGTTGGTATTTATCAAAATAGTCATTTAAGACATGTTACTCAACACCATTAAGGTACGATGTGACTAGCATAGAATATATGAGATCATTGGTAGTTATCAAAATATTCATTTAAGACATGTTACTCAACACCATTAACGTACGATGTGACTAGCATAGAATATATGAGATCATTTACATGAGAAATGTGTTGATGTAACGTACACCTTTTCTAGAAAATTCGTGACACAACATATTGAAATGTGAAAGTTGGTGATGACTTTGATAGATACCCAAAGGTAACAGTGGCTCTAATTGAAACCTAAAGCAATTTTTCTATTGGGGTATAACAAATGCATGTATTATCAATAATGTTAATTCAGATTCCACAATCATATGCGACATAAGTTAATGCTTTGTAGAAATTTTGAGCAAGCTTTTCACATGCCCTATAACATGAAAGAGATAGAGCACACAACTTAAAAGAGTAAAACACTCAATTTTTCAATGAAGTGTGTAAGAGGAGGAATATGGAATAACTTGGAATTTATGAGTAAATGAGAGTTTATGAGATACAAAAGAGGATTTTGTTCCATAACACATAAACAAACAAAGATTTAGGGAGCTTCTAAGATCAATCCATTTGCTTGAAGTTTGCAAATCTAAAAAGCATATGTATTTTATTTTGGTTATGAAATTTTTGTGCTATTTTTTTGAAAATTTAAAGAGAAGACATGTACAAATTATTTGAATTATTTAGAATATCTTTAGAGCAACAAAGGTATCTGTTTTCTGGATATGGAAAGACATGAAATATAGAGAAATTCAGTGGGATTCCTTTTACAAATGTAAATATATGAAATATTAGAAAAAATCCTTGATTTTTTTTTACACATGGAAAGTGAAAATGTTGTTGCATCATATGAACATTAGTATATGAAGCCTTGTTAGTGGTACATAAACAAAACCTACAATATGAAAACTTATTAGAGTGGACTTAGAAAATCTAATGGTGGTTTAACAATGTGCTCAATTCCACTAATTAAATTTGACAAAAGGGTTGAAGGGATCAATGAATAAAACAATTTTGGATAAACTCTCATAATGTGATTTTTATTATTATTAAGGTAATAGTTTCCTACGTTAACAACAAATAAAATCAGAATTTATTTATAAACATATTAATGAATTCTAAGTCTTGATACAACAAAAATACGGTAAGTGCAAAAGTAGTAGAAGTTGATACCAAGGCTGCTTTATTAGATATTTTATTTTCCAAATGCAGTGACATTATATCTACACTCAAATATTCTATCACAATTTTTAGATAGAATGATTTTAATCCGTATGGCCAAAGAAAAATACAAGTTTAATGATTGAAAGATAAAGAAAGGGTCTTCTCTAGGAAAGGAAGACGCAAATTTGGAAACAGAGGTGATAATTATTAAACCTTTTTAAACCTTGGTAAGTAGAATTTACACTCGCTTAACCTACTAGACAAATGAATCTAAAAAACCACTCAAAATTGTTGTTCTAATAATGTTAAAATATGCTAACATGTATGATAGAAAATGTATAGATAAAATTTACTGGTCTACCCTAAATCACATCACTTTTATTAAGCAAGAAAAATAAGTACATCATACATGTTAAATCATTGTTAAAAGCAAAACAAAAACATAGTAGATGGACTGTCCTCATTGATTATGAACTAAAATTTGCAATAGGAAAAATACAACAAGCTAATTTATTACTTGTTACTGAACTGAGTGAATAAATCTATACCCCTACTTTATCCTTTATATACTAGGGAAAAGAGCAGGTACAACTAATCTGGACACATGCACAACAATCCCTAAACAAGACATGATTTGATGGATATAAACATGCATCCCTTTAGAGATTTGCACCCTTAGCTTCATGCATGTGCTTAAATGGACCTATAATTAAGTTAAAAATTAGAAAGCTTCTAAATAAGCTAAAATTAACACATGTAACTACATGCGTCCCAATTTACTTGGAAACGACAACACTCTCCTACAACTATAATTTAGGGACAATATTATCAAATCTATAGTTGGTGCACAAATGCATGTGCTTTCAATGATGGAATCCTAAATATAGTGATGCACACTCTAGATTTCGTTAATGTTGTGCCCAAGATTAGATAAGCTAAAAGAGTCTCTATTCCATCTTATAATATTCTTGCTAACCTTCCAATGACATCAATGTAACTGAACTCCAAACCAACCATAAATTTTGAGAGTTCCTAAACAACCTTTTCTCCATCTTTCATTATTTTTTGCATGAGGATAATAAAAGGTTTTTATGTTTCTATAAGCCCCCCAATGGATAATTTATTTGAGGGAATGGCCAACCCCCTATAATTGATGTTCAAGAATGTCATTTAAGCCCCTCACTACAGGCAGATGGTCCAAGAACTCAAACTATACGTAGTTGTTTCCCAAATTTGACCTCTGAAGATGCTTGTTTATGTGTCATGGACATATAAGACATACTTTCCTCTTTGTTTGGCTTCTAGTTTTTCTCATTTGTGAATTGTAAACCCCTTGCCACCTTCCTTGGGAATCAAAGACTTCTTTACTTATGGGCAAAGGTTATATTTGAAGGATACCAATTGAGAAGAATCTAGAGAGGCCTTGCCCACTTCATAATCCTAGTTAGGGTTTTCAAATGTCCCCATTTGGGCTTATTTTTCTACATGAGCCTCCTTTTATCTTCAGTAGAGGGATAAGGGTTAGGGACATATGAATTTTTATGCTTTAAATTCTAGGCACAAATTTACTAATGGAATCCAATCCCTTTGTATCTACCTTAATCCCAAGTGTTAAAAATTAAAATTTTGAAAGATTTCCTTTTACAAGAGGAATGTAACTAAGAGGAATTACTTGTGGGAGGCCTACGATAGTTGTTGTCACTCACAACATCTGGATTCAATTCCTTTTGAGGACTTGAGGCCAATGGTTGCTTACTTGATGCCTCTATTTTTTAGGACTCAAGGTTGCCTCATGTTACCCCTTTTCCTTAATATCTTCAATGCTTCTAACTAGTCCACAAACTTGTAGTTGATCTTGTTGAGACCACACATTGTTATGCAACCATCTCACAAAATAGATGAAGAAATAGATCAACGACATAAAAATTATCCTCTTTAAGGGGGCAACCTCCTTTACATTACACAAATAAACAATTCTTGGATGATTCAAATGACAAAACCTCCTTTCTATATATAGGAGTCTAAGGGGTCACAATATAATTAAAGCTGACATAACAATAATAATGTAAGGGAACAACAATAACAATAGTGGGATTCTATGGGGCACAATAATAACAATATGGGTACTAGTTGGGCACAACAATAACAATAAGGGGCTACACTGACAATAACAATGAGGGAATACACTAGTATTATAGGGACCTAACATGCCCCTCTCCTTCAAAAAAGTGTTGTCCTCAACGACTGAGTAGTTCTGGATGATTATGTGTAAAATTCTCATCTTCCCATGAGGAATCTTCAACGGGTAAGTTCTTCCACTTGATGAGATACTATAAAATTGATCGATTTCGTAGTTGTTGAGTTCTTGTTTCCATGACTACTTCAGGTTCCAATTTGATTTTTCCTTCCTCGTCAAGTTCTGGTAATATTGTTTGAACTGAGAGCTTATCACCTATAACCTTCTTTAAGCATGAAACATGGAAAAATGGGTGCATTGGAACAACAATTAGAGTAAGGAAAATCTAACCAACAAGCAGAGTTACAAGTAGCCAAGCTTCAATATGAGTTTAAACAGATGCAAATACAACATCAAGACAACATAGCAAAAAAAGATGCATGGATTCAAGCTATGACATATAAGTATAAAGACAGTGCACAAATCGATCAGTTGGTAAAAGAAGCACTCAGCCTTAACTCCCAACTAATGCAACAAAAGGAAGTTCTATGCCAAAAAATCTCGCAAATAAGTCTTTATTGTGAGATTAGTGATAAGCTAGCAAGCCAAGTCATCAACATGAGGCTTGAGTATGAAATCCATTAAAGGATTTCTAACTTTATCACCTGGCAAGAATCAGGAGACGGGGGGAAGGTTGATTTGCCGAAACTAGAGGAATTTCCTAAAGAAATTCTATTTGCATACTGGGATTCTAGGCTCAAGCAAGCAAAAATGGAAACAATGGTCGTGGTAGCAACAACAAACAACAACATTGAAGCCATTAACAAAAATCTACATGGCACCAACCTGGTTGCAGAATCTATACCATGATTTCTTCCAAATGCCAAACAACTAGAGCAACAGTGGAGTCAGGTGGCAAAGGAAAGGGAGGAGGTGATCAGACAAACAAGCAAGCTAAACAGGGAAGCATATTGGAAATTCTTAGTCAAACCATATAGCCAGTGGATGAACTTGCGATGCCTAACTACCTCCACACAAAAAATGGTGCCAGCAGTGATGAACACTATATTTACTAGACAGTTGAAATCTGCGATCGACCAATGACAAATATCTGCGATCTTAAGGATCGAATTCAAAGGAGTTAGTCACTTTGTTTTATTTCTATTTTAGTTTTATTTAGCATAATCTGAGGAAGGTCATTTAAACCTCCTCAACTATTTTTTGTAATAATCTATTTTAGGACCTATAGTTTAGTATTTAAACCCCTCTCATGCATTTAGAGAGGGGTCCAGAATAAAAAACATTCTTTAAAACATGCACTTCTGTACCTTTGAGGAGGTTTTGGTGGAATGAATGGAACAAGATCTATCTTCTTTTGAATATATGGCATGCTCTACTGAAATTGCACATTTGCACTCTTAGATGATGTTGGATTGATTCTAATTAGGTCGATATTGCTGAAACAAATGAACATAACTTATCATATATGATACTTTTATCTTATGATTCTGTTTTATTTATGTATCAGGCAATAACTTTTCTTCAATATGTTTTATGTATGAAAGTTTGAATTTCGGTTAGCATTATTGCACTTTTGTATGGTGTTGGCTTTAATTTTATGTTATGAAACCAGCTCAAGAAAAGATAGAAAAGATAGATCAACGCCTTAGAATTCAGCCTCTTCGAGGGGGCGACCTCCTTTACATTACATAAATGAACAATTCTTGGATGATTCAAATG